>CAUYUJ010009512.1:25000-33925 GCA_963575745.1 Prorocentrum cordatum | reverse complement strand
CCTCCTCCTTCTCCGCCTCCTCATCCTCCTCCTCCTCCTCCTCCTGCTCCTCCTCCTTCTCCCCCTTCTCGTCCGCCTCCTCCTCCTCCTCTTCCTCCTCCTCCTCCCCCTCCTCCTCCTCCTCCTCCGCCTCCTCCTCTCATCCACGTAAGGATTTGGCGTCGTGTTCGGCGCAGTCAGGTCCCAGGGAGCTGCGCACATTGGGGGAGGGAGAGGTGGCGGATGAGCTGGAGGCCCAGACCCCCTCGCGTCGTGAACAAAATCACGACGGGAGGTTTTCCTCTATTTTCGACCTCCAGGGGCTCTTCCCGGGCCTCGGGGCCGTCAAAAGACGACTCAGGACGAGAAACCAGTCCCGGGGAAATGGTCCAGACTTCTGGGGGTCGACGTTGTGAAAGAATCACGACGTCGGGGGTCTGGGTCTTCAGCAATCTTGGGGAAATCCGCTGGCTTCTACGAGGCCTCTTGAGTTCCTCTGGGGGGTCCTGGCGGCCACAGGCGACAGGCAACCGACGTGGGACCACTTCTTGGGGCCCTCTTGGATCCTGTTCGTCTCGTTGTGGTTAGGCTGTCATGAGCCGTCTTTAAGCTGTCTTGTGCTGTCTTTTGGCCTGGCTTCATAGGCCCTTCTTCGGAGCTTCTTGGAGCCGTCCTGCAGGCCCCTTGTCTCTCTCGGCCGTCCGTTGTCTGCTGGCATCCCTTGAGAAGCCTGGGGCCACCCACGGTGGTCAGCCAGGGGGGCTGAGACCACCGCACCGAGGTGGCATTTTCTAGCGCCCTAGGTCGCCCCGAGAGAGCAGAGGAACGGTACGGAAGAGGCAATCGACGAGAGGGGACGAGAGAGAGAGAGAATTCGTAGACACCGGCAAGACGGCAGTCCAGCCAGGAACTTCCCAGCATGATGGCCCCAGAACGAGGGGGCAGGTGGATCTAGCCATCTAGCCGCAATTCGCTCGAGCACGTAGTTATCCTGAGGCAGCCTCCAAAAAGCAGCCGTCTCCGAATGCGATGCAGAGGGGTTGGGACTAGTAGAGAATTGAGGGAGGGATCTTTTTTGTGTGTGTGCGTGTGTATGTGTGTATGCTTGTGTGTGAGTGTGTGTGTGTGTGTGTGTGTGGGTGTGGGTGTGGGTGTCTGTGTCTGTTCTGGGGCCCTGGAGGAGGAGGGGGAGGAGGAGGAGGAGGAGGAGGAGGAGGAGGATGAAGAGGAGGAGGAGGAGGAGGAGAGGGAGGGAGAGCCTGAGAGACAGGAGGGAGAGACAGAGAGAGAGAGAGAGAACCCCAAGCCGCAACACACACACACATACACACACACACACACGCAGCCACACACACACGCACACACACCTATACACACGCGCACACACGCATATCTACATAAGTGTGTGTGTGCATATATTAATGTTTCCAACTATGTATACATGACCACACGCCTGTATAAACACGGCTTAAGCAAAAGAGGAAGTGGCATAAACACTGATACATGTACATGCACAATAAGAGGGAGAGAAACCTATACACATACACACGTCTATACAACTGTATGTGGAGGGAGGGAGAGAGAGAGAGAGAGCGAAACCAAGACAGAGCACCCGCGTGCATCACATCCACTCTCACACACACACACACACACCTCTCTCAGCATCTGTATACAGAGAGAGTGAGAGCATATATGGGTACCATATGGATAATGCGACGGGCAAGTGCTGATGAAAAAGAGAGAGACAGACAGACAGACAGACACAGAGACAGAGACAGAGGCAGAGGCAGAGGCAGAGACAGAGACAGAGAGAGGGAGCGAGAAGGAGAGACGTTTCCTGCTGCTGATCCTCCTCCATCCCTTCCTTCCTTGTAATAACTCCCCCTGTCGCGCCCCGAGGCAGGTCGGTATGGCAGGCCGGGCGTTTCGCTTGAGATATCCTCATCGTTTTTGATCCTGAAGTTTGAAGTTTGCAACAGCTTCACGGATGGAGGGCGGGTTGTTTTCAAAATGTGGTTGGTCTCGCCTTAGCGTCGCGCGCATTCGTGTTAACAGCTTGTAAGAGCTTCGCTGATGGAGGGCGGGTGATTTGCAAAATGTGGCTCTCGCCTCAGCGCCGCGCACATTCGTCTTACAAGTTTGCGGAAGCTTCACGGATGGAGGGCGGGCCGTTTTCAAAGTGTGGTTCCCGCTTCCACGCCGCGCGCATTCGTTTCAAGCATGTGCAAGATCTTCACGGATGGACGGCGGGCCGCTTTCAAAATGTGGTTCTCGCTTTAAGGCCGCGCGCATTTGTCTTAACATCTTATAAGACTTCGAGGATTATTATGGTTGACGTTCCAGAATCTGTGATTCGACATGGTCGTCAGTTCGCCACAAGCACGTTGATCCGCGGTGCTGCCGTCCCAGAAATGATGTTCTGGCACGACTTAGGATCGTCAGGTCGCAACAGCAACGGTGATTCGCGGCGTTGAAGTCCCAGGAATGGTGCTGTAGAGCGTTGCGGGTTTTCACACGGTAGTCTTCCAACGGGGCTCTTCCCGCAGTGGAGGTAGATTTGTAGAGGAGTCTAGGGCCTACGAAGAGGGAGTTTGGAGGAAGGGTTTGTTGCGACATCGTTGGTGAGTCCTGGGCGTGCATTGGTCCTTTTCTTCCTAAACCTCCTCCTCCTGCTCCTCCTCCTTCTCCTCCCATATCCTCCTCCTCCTCCTCCTCTTCCTCCTCCTCCTCCTCCTCCTCCTCCCCATCCTCCTCCGCCTCCTCTTCCTCCTCCTCCTCCCTCTTTCCTCCTCCTCCTCCTCCTCCTCCCTCCTCTTCCTCCTCCTCCCTTCCTTTTGCCTCCCTCCCTCCTTCCCTCCCCTCCTTCTCCTCCTCCTCCTCCCCTCCTCCCTGTCCTCCCTCCTCCCTCCTCCTCCCCAATCCACCTCCTCCTACACTCTTCACCTCCTCCTCCTCCTCCCCTCCTCCTCCTCCTCTTCCCTCCTCCTCCGACTCCGCACTCCTCCTTCCTCATCCTCCGCCTCCTCCTTCTCCTCTCCCTCCTCCCATCTCCCCCCATCTCCTCTCAGGAGTCACCTCGGCCCAAGGCATCCGCGCGGTGCTCGACGGCGCCGGCGCCAGGGGCAGCCGGATGCTCTGCCGCAGGGCGCTGGCGGAACCACAGCCTTGAGCCTGGGGGGCAGGGCGGCCGCGTAGGCCGTGTACCGGTGCTCGGAAGGGAGGAGGAGGAGGAGGAGGAGGAGGAGGAGGAGGAGGAGGAGGAGGAGGAGGACCAGAGGACACCGAACATGCATCAGCAATGTTGCACTACTACACCCTCCCGTTCCAGGTTCCTTCCTCATGCGCCCCCATAAGCATTCCTCTTCATTACAAGAAGCCAGAGGAGGTGGAGGAGGGAGGGGAGGAGGAGGAGCAAATCAGGGACAGCATCACGGGGGGTCAGACTCAGGGGGAATGCATCGAATCCGAATCGCCCATTCATCGCTTGATAGGAGCCTGATAGCCCACCCCGCCGAGGAACGTGTGATTTCGCTACCGAGGGCATATCTGCGATTACAGCTCGATGTTTTTCCCCCGATCTGGTTCCCCTTACGTTGCCCCTCGGGGGAAGGAGGAAGAGGAGGAGGAGGAGGAGGAGAAGGGGAAGGAGGAGGAGGAGGAGGAGGAGAAGAGGAAGAGGAAGAGGAGGGCGAGTAACGCTTGTTCTTCGTCGTCCTCGTCCTCATCTTCCTCGCCCGCCGTTCGGTCCTCCTCCTCCTCCCCATCCTCCTCCTCCCGCCCTCCGTTTCCTCCACTCCCTCCTCCTCCTCCTCCTCCTCCTCCTCCTCTCCTTCCTCCTCTCCTACCTCCTCTCCTCTTCCCCCTCCTCCTCCTCCTCCTCCTCCCTCCTCCTCCTCCTCCTCCTCCTTTTCCTCAATCTCTTTCGTCTTCCTCCTCCTCCTCCTCCCCTCCTTCATTAGCCCTCCCCTCCTCCCTCCTCCTCCTCCTCCTTTTTCTCCTCTTCCTCCTCCTCCTCCTCCTCCTCCCACCTCCTCCTCCTCCTCCTCCTCCTCCTCCTCCTCCTCCTCACCCCTCATCCTCCTCCTCTGCCCCTCCTCCTCCTCCTCCTCCTCCTCCTCTCCTCCTCTCCTCCTCCTCGCCCCCCCTCCTCCTCCTCCTCCTCCTCCTCCTCCTCCTCCCTCCTCCTCCTCCTCCTCCGCCTCCTCTTCCCGCCTGCTCCTCCTCCTCCTCCTCCTCCTCCTCCTTCTCCCCTTCCTCGCCGCCCTCCGCGCAGGCCTGCACGATGGCCTCCCCCTTGGACCTCGGATCGGACGAGGTGTACACTGGGCACATCAAGTCGTACAACGACCGTCGCGGCTTCGGCTTCATCGCCTGTCAGGAGACGGCGAAGAGGTTCGGACGGGACGTGTACATAGCGAAGACAGAGGCGCAGCTGGCGGCCGCCGAGGCCGCTGGGGACGAGGCGGCGATCGCCCAGATCCTTGCGGCCGCGCAGGAGAAGGCAGAGAAGAAGGAGGAGGCCGCGGCAGCCGGGGCCTCGGGCGAGAATGGGGGCGGCAGCCAGCCCCCGGGCGAGAAGCCGCCGCCGCCGCCTCGGCTGGCGGAGGAGGACCTGGTGCACTTCCAGGTGCGTCTCAGCGTCGAGGGCTTCCCGCAGGCGCACAGCGTGCAGAAGCTGCAGAAGTTCGAGGGGGTGGTGAGGACGCCTGTGGGCGAGGACGGCAGCGCCGGCCGCATCGCCAGCCAGGGCCTGCCGAGCTACATCGGCGAGTCGGAGGTGGACGTGCGACAGGACGGGTGCGGGCAGGTGCGGCTGGTGGCCGGCGACCAGGTCACGTTCTGCGTGAAGGGGCTGCTCGAGGGGAAGCCTGCCCCGGCCGGCGACCGAGCCGCCGCGGTCGTGTCCCTCATGGCGACGGGCCGGTCCAGCGGCTCTGTCCTGGGCTACTTCCGCCTGGAGCTGCCGCGCCCGCCAGGCCCAGAGGGGCAGGCTGCGCGGGAGGACCTGAGGCTCGATTGCCACGCGTTCGGCGAGAAGATCATCCTGGCCGGGCTGCCCCCGGACACGCAGGAGTCGGAGCTGTCGAGGTTCTTCACCAAGCAGGGCGCGACCAGCATCATCGTGGCACACGCGAAGGGGTGCAGTTTCGCGTCCGTGTCCTTCCCCAGCATCCTCGACGTGGCGCGCCTGCTGGCCCGCACGGCGCACGCATTCGCGGACGACAAGGAGACCCGCATCGCGACGCTACTGTCGTACACGGACGATGACGACGCGCTGACGTCGGCGCAGTTGCCGGCGTTGCCAGCGCCGCTGCTGGGCGCCGGAGAGGAGCCAGGCTCGCTGCTGGTCGTGTGGTCGCCGCTGGTCCTGGCGGTGGGCTACTCGGTGGAGCTGCGGGCGGCGGACGGCGTCCAGCCATGGGCCACGGTGGACGTGGCGGCGGGCCGCATCGGCTCAGGCTCGAGCCGCTTCGACGCCGAGTGCTCCTCGTGCAAGGTGACGGGCCTCAGCGAGAGCACTCTGTACGAGGCCCGCGTCACATATTTCACCTCGGTGGGGTCCCGCTCCGAGGCCTCGGACCCCTCTGAACAGTGCGCGCCGCTGGCAGCAGGGGCGACCCCAGGGCCACCAGCGGGCGCGCCACCGCCGCTCGCCACGCCAGGGGTGGCGGACCCGGCCGCGCCGCCCGCACTGTCCTACCAGATTGGCGCGCCGCCGTGCTGGCCGCCGCCCAGCATGCCGGGCGGCGCCCCCATGTGGCCCAGCTGGGGCACGGACATGGCGCCGCCGGACTTCCAGGCGGCGATGGCGGGGGCCATGGCGCCCCCGCCCATGATGCCGCCCCCGCAGTCGCTGGCGGACGGCAGCTTCGGGTCGACCGTGCCGCCGCCCTTCAGTCCCTCGCCGGGGTGGCGGTGCATCCACGGCACCGTCATCCCCCCGCCTTCGGCCCCGGAGCTGCAGGCGGACCCGTCCGGGTTCGCGATCACTGTGCAGTGGCCCTCCGTCGCGCACGCGATTTCCTACGTGGTGGAGCTGCGCGAGGCGGGGTCGGCCTCGGCAGAGAGGTTCATCCGGTCCGCGCCTATGGCGACCTTGGGCTCGCTCGTGGAGCTTCGCATAGGGGGCCTCAGGCCTGGCGGTGGCCCTGGCCGCGCTTACACAGCCTGCGTCCGGTGCGTCAGCATGTGCAACTGCGAGTCCGCGCCGTCGGATCCCGGCTGGTCGTCGCCCCTCGGCACCGCTGCCGCGCCGCAGGCCCCGCCCTGTGGCGCAGCGCCCGTGCCGGTGTCGCCGCCGCTGTCGACGGGCCTCCCGCCGCCGCCGCAGCCGCCTGCCCAGGTGCCGGACGCGGCGCAGGCATGGACGCCGTGGATGGGCGTCCATCCCGAGGCCCCGCCGCTGTCCTCCCTCGGCGCCAGCCACTGGCCGGGCCTGGGCCTGGCCCGCCCTTGCGCGGACCCGGGCATGCAGCTGGCGGCCGCCGGGATGCCTCCCCCGCTGCCCCCGCTCACGGCGCCCCCAGCGGCGCCCCCGGGCCCCCCGGCGCCGCCGGCGCATGCGCCCGCCGCGGGGCCCCCTGCGGCGCCGCTGGCACCGGGGGCGCCGACGAGTCCCCCGCCCTCCGCCCCACCCACGGGGCTCCTGGGCGTGGGGGCCTCCTTGCCGAAGGAGGCCCCGCCGGAGGCCGGCAGGCAGGAGGACTGTTTGATCCTGGACTGAGGCGGCCGGCGTGTGTAGAAGTATTGGTTGATCTAGCCGCCTGTTGGAGGTCGGCGACAGCCTCCCAAGATCGGCCATGCTGGCGTATCCCAGGGAACATTGAGGGGCAGAGAGGAACAAGTACATGAAGGCAGGGTGAGAAGTTACAGTTATCTAAATGCTCTGCCGTGCATGTCTAACATCGTACTTGGGAATGCATCTTAGCAACGCTGTAGCGCTATATGGTCGCAGGGTTGCATGACCGATGCGTTGCTGCGTTGCCCCTGGGGAGTCGTTGGTTGTCTAGAATCCGACTTGGGGGGCCTGGGGGCCATTCATGAGGAACTCTGGGGCCATCTGGATTTTTGGTCTTGGGCGCGGAGCTGGCTACCCAGACATCCGGCTGCTCCAATGTTTTTGGTGCGTGGACCCAGGAGATCCGGACCCGGTTTTCCGTCCTGATCGTTTTTTGACGCTCCCGAGGCCCGGCGAGGGCCTTGGGAGGCCGAAAACGGCCCAAATCCTGCCGCTCCAATTTTTGTTGGAGCGTCGGATCTCAGGGTAGTAGCGCTCTCATGTCATCATCGGGGTGTCTAGAGCCGTCTTCGGGATGCACAGGACAGTCGGGGCGCTGAAGAAGGAACCCTTCTCGTTGGCGAGGGGCTCGGTGTTCCTTGATTGTTTTACAGTTTGCCTTGGGTATTCCATGGAGAATCGAAGTTTAACTTATGGGAAAAAAGGGCCTCGTTCCTTATTCAGGGTTCCTTAGGTCAATCGGAGGTGGATAGACCTCCTACCCTGACACGTCGATTGAGGAATTGGCCGTTTTCGGTTCGCGAGAGGGCGTCGCGGCCGTCATTTTGCGGGTCCAGGTCCGTCGGTTTCGGTCCCAGGCCGTTTTCACGAATTGGAGGTTTACTAAAGGGAGGTTTGTCCACCGCCGAGTCAACGCCCCGACAGTACTGGACCCCCGCCCGAGAGGCCTCGGAAGGCGGACCGCAGGAGAGCCGTCTCATGCGGACCGTGTGCCATCTGCCGGCCTCCTGGATGCCATCTCGGAGTGAAGTCGGGCCCGTCCCTCTACAGGAGGGATATGCAAAAATAGTCCAGATATAGTCGGGGGGCGATGTTTTGACTGCTTTTGCCCATTTGGGAGGTATGTTCGGATGTTTGGTTTATCTGTCGCCCAAAATCCCCCTGTAGGGGGACACTCCCGACTTCCTATAAGAGTGAGGGGGCCGGACGGTCATTCGCTGTTCCTGGGTGCGTGGCTGAAGTGGGGATCCACGGCGATCATTCAGCTTGTTTTGTTGTGTCGTCCCCCCCGCGACCCGGCCCGCGACCCACCCGCGACCCGGCCCGCGACCCACCCGCGACCCACCCCGCGACCCACCCGCGACCCACCCGCAACCCACCCCGCTACCCGCTCGCGACCCACCCGCGACCCACCCGCGACCCACCCGCGACTCACCCGCGAACCGTCCCGCGACCCACCCGCGACCCACCGTCGACCCACCCGCGACCCACCTGCGACCCAACCCGCGACCCACCCACATTGTTAAAAAAATCGGCGCCTGCGGCGGGCTCGTTGTACAGCTCGAAAATGTGTGCGCCTGTGGCGGGCTTCTTCAGGGCCTTACAGACTGCCGACGTTCCCGCCGCCCCCTCACTCTTATCCGCAACTGCGGGGGGTCACGGTAATCCTTGCAGGGTGCTGACATGTTCTCCCCCATACATAAAATCGGGGTTCTTGCTGTTAGCGTGATGCCTCTGCCTCCCACTCGTTCCGCCCTCCTTCTCTTCCTCCTCTTCCTCCTCCTGCCCACTCCTTACACCCACTCATACGCAGTTACTGTCACTTGGAGCCAGTCATACTCAGACCGACTCGCGCTCAGACCCGTTCATTCATACTCATACCCACTCATACTCAGTCCCACTTACACTCCAACTCGCAAATCCCTGCCATCCCCTGCCTTTTAGGATACGCCTATGTGGCCAAACGTTTGGGCAAAGTTTGGCCACGCTATTGGACTATGCGTTCCCCCCAGCCGTTGTGGAAGCCCTTCGGGGAACACGTGGGGAAGGAAGAGGAGGATGAGGAAAGGGAGGAACAAGCATTATCTGGCAGAGTTGGCGGGCGCGCGATGCTCGTTTGGCCCGCATGATATTCGATATCTGACAAAGTGACCCAACACTTGTTCCCAACCATCCTGTGGTGTTGGCTCTTCGTTTTGAGACAGCGC
>CAUYUJ010009512.1:0-22500 GCA_963575745.1 Prorocentrum cordatum | reverse complement strand
AAAGTTCGCATGCAGTTCCACCCCCCATTTCGGCGCAGCCCTCACACGGTTCGCGGCCCCATGGGGTGCCCCACCGAAGGCCTCAGTGGCAGGGTGCGCATGCAGTTCTGCCATAAATTCGGCACACCCCTCACACGTTTCGTGGCCAAGCGATCGCCATCGTTACCTCCCCCAAGCGATCACCATCGCTACCCCTGTTTCCCTTCATCTTCCTTCCACGAACGATCGCCATCGCTACCTCTCCCAAGCGATCGCCATCGCTATCTCCCCCCTCCACTCCCTGATCTAGTAATCCCCCTCTGCACTCTGATCGATTTTCCTGGCGAAGAGCTCAACCATATGCAGTTGTGAGTGCCGCGTTTTGGGTACCGCTTTTGGTGGGGCTCCCTATGGGGCCACGACCCTCGTGAGGGGTATGCCGAAATGGGCGGGCGGACGCATGCGGACCATGCCACTGGGGCCCTCGGCGGAGCTCCCCATGAGCCACGATCCTAGTGAGGAGTGTGCCGACATAGGCCACGATCCTCGCGAAGGGTGTGCCGACGTGGGTGGGGACGCATGCGGACCTTGCCACTGGGGCATTCGGTGGAGCTCCCTATGGGGCCGCGATCCTTGTGCGAGGCGTGCCGAAAGTAGTTCGGGGGCCGCGTGCGGACCCTGCCACTGGGGCATTCGGTGGAGCTCCCTATGGGGCCACGATCCTCGCGAGGGGTACGCCGAACTGGGCGGGGGGACGCATGCGGACCCTCCCACAAGGGCCTTCGGTGGAGCTCCCTATGGGGCCACGATCCTCGAGAAGGGGTGTGCCAAAATGGGTGGCGGTGGCGCATGTGGACCCTGCCCCTGGGGCCTTCGGTGGAGCTCCCGATGGGGCCACGATCCTCGTGAGGGGTGTGCCGAAATGGGTGGCGGTGGCGCATGTGGACCCTGCCCCTGGGGCCTCCAGTGGAGCTCCCGATGGGGCCACGATCCTCGTGAAGAGTTTGCCGAAATGGGTGGCGGTGGCGCATGTGGACCCTGCCCCTGGGGCCCTCGATGGAGATCCCTATGGGGCCACGAACCCTGTGAGGTGTGTGCGGCCTTCGATGGAGATCCCTATGCGGCCACGAACCGTGTGAACGGACTGAAACAGGAGGGTTGGGAACTGATGGTGATCACGATGATGATGATGATGCTGATGATGATGATGATGATGATGATGATGATGATGATGATGATGATGATGATGATGATGGTGCTGATGATGCTGATGATGCTGATGATGCTGCTGCTGCTGCTGATGATGATGATGATGATGATGATGATGATGATGATGATGATGACGATGATCACGATGATGGAGTGATGATGGCGTTGATGGTGATGATGATAATGGTGATGACGGCATACGGAGAGGAGGAGGGGAGGGAGAGAGGGACGCAGGGCGCTGACTCCTCAAAACGAGGACCCAACACCACAGGATGGTTGGGAATGATGACGTCGACGAGGCGGAGGGAGGAGGGAGGAGGGCAGCGGGAGGGAAGGAGACGCGGGGCGCTGTCTCTTCGAAACGAGGACCCGAAGCCACAGGATGGCTGGAGGAAAAAGAATAAGACAAACACTGAGGAAGACCAAACCAAAAAATCAAGAAACGACAAAAACCAAGAAAAGACAAAAACCAAAGAAAAGAAGGAGTGAGGGCGCGGCGCGGAGCCCTCACATCGCCTCCTCCTTCGCTTCCCTTCGAGCGAAATGTTCTGGATACTTCTAAGTAGTGTGCAGGTTTTGCTTCAGCAACTGACGATGGCAGCACAAGTCACTCCATAAGTAACACATAGGTAGCGCCCCGCAGTTGCGGGTAAGGGTGAGGGAGCGGCGGGGACGTTGGCAGTCTGCGAGGCTCCGAAGAAGCCCGCCGCAGGCGCATAATTTTTCAAGCCGTAAAAGTTGTTTCCTCCCTTCTTTGAAGGCCAGAACAGCAGGTTTTCAGAGCCTGGCTTGACATCTTCTGGCAATTTTGGTGTACGAAGGAGTCCCAGAATACAGTCAGACACTGTGTATCTTTGCATTCAAGAGGTACGCGTGGTGTTTTCGCACAGTCGGAAACAGAGGCGTCGTTCGTGACAGCGTCGGCCTGCCCCGTGTGGTTGGTTGTGGCAGGTCTTAAAGAGGATAGCCAACCACACGCCGAAACGCTGGAGACGGACTGGACCAGGGGTGCCCGAAAGAGTGGGCATACTCAGTCCTAGACCAGAAAGGGAACCAAAGGAAGTTGCGCAGTCAATTGCTTCTCGGCGACCCTGGCGCGGTTGTCCGTTGTGAGGCGCGCCTGAGGCGGGTGTACACAGAATGCCTTGTATGTTGCACTAATATGGATATGCTTGGCGAATGACTGCGCAACGAGCCCGCCGCAGGCGCCGATTTTTTGTTAAGACACCGGGTGGATCGCGCGGGTTGGGTCGCAGGTGGGTCGCGGGTGGGTCGACGGTGGGTTGCGGGTGGGTCGCGGGCCGGGTCGCGGGTGGGTCGCGGGTGGGTCGCGGGTGGTTCGCGGGTGGGTCGCGGATGGGTCGCGAGCGGGTCGCGGGTTGGGTCGCGGGTGGGTCGCGGGTGGGTCGCGGGGTGGGTCGCGGGTGGGTCGCGGGGTGGGTCGCAGGTGGGTCGCGGGCCAGGTCACGGGGGGGACGACGCAACAAAACAAGCAGAATCTTCGCCGTGGATCCCCACGTCAGCCACGCACCCAGGGACTGTGAATGACCTTTCGGCTCCCCTCTTCTGATGTAGCCCTAAGTGTGGTACAAGAGGCATAAGAGGTTCCGGTCTCTCAGGAGGTACCGACGCCGGGGCCGCAGCCAGGAGGTGGGATTACCCTGGGGCCCGCGGGGACCCCCAGAGGGGGGGGTGTTATCTGACCTGGGACCCCTCCCCCCCCCTTCCTGGGACCCCCCCCCCGAACCTCCCAAGGGACCCCTCTCAGGACCCCCCCCCGCGGCGGGGAAGGGATCAAAGGGAAGGGGCTTCACTTCGACTCAACTACGACGTTCCTGTGTTTCATTGTTCCTCAGACTTTTGGACCTGACGACGACGACGACGACAACAACAACAGCGTCTTCCACACGCCGAACGGTCGGCGGATTTGAGAGAGAGAGAGAGAGAGAGAGAGAGAGCTGGCGGGTGCGCGGTGATGGTTGCGTGATTTCGACAGGTGCGCGCGCACGGCACGCATAGTCTGTTCGACGGAGTGCCATGCAGTGGTGTTTGTGCGTTTTCAGCGAGCGCGCGCAGGAATCTGGATTGTGGTTTTGACGGGGAGAGCCAGAAGTGTTCGATCGCTGTTTCACGGTTGTTGGAAATCAGTTGTGTTGGACGGGGTGTTGACGTGTGTGCGCACGTGGCCCGCATAGCGTTCCGCATGTACTCCCGTATGTTGCAGGGGCTTGGGCACTAGTTGCCTCGATACGCCCGTTTTGAAACGCAATACATCCCGTATTCAAGACGCCCGTGTCCGTGTCAATACGTTGCGTGTTGGCTCCACGTATTGGACCACGTTTGGGCGAACGTATCGCGTCGGACCTACGTTTGGAGCCCACGTGTTGAGCCCCGTATCCATACGCTACGTGTCGCGTGTTGCGTATCGGGGCAGCTACCCAGACATGCGACGTCCTGATTTTTTCAGGACGGCGTCCCCGCAAGTCCCGACCCTTTCCCCGGGACCGGTTTTTCGTCCTGAGTCGTTTTTTAACGGTCCCGAGGCCCAGCGAAGGCCCCTCAGGGCCGAAAACAGCCAAAAACCGCCCGCCCTGAGTTTTTTACGACGCCATCATGTCTGGCTAAGGGCACAGCGCGCTTGTGAGATCAGCGCGTGCGACCTGCACGGCATTGCCACGAGGCTTCACGGCCGGTGCCGCCGACCCCGGAGAGGCCTCGACCCTCGACGCGCCCCGGGAGGGTGGCACTCTGACCCCGGACCACCCCCCGGGGACCACCCCCGGGAGGAGGAGGAGGAGGAGGAGGAGGAGGAGGCGGAGGAGGAGGAGGAGGAGGGGGCGAAAAAAACGTCCGTCCGGAATTGTTACGACGCGATCCCCTGACTCCGGATCCGCCCTACTTTGGGGAAATTCGTAAGCAGGGCTTGGAATTGCCGCCCTACTTTTCAAACCCCGCCGATGCCGATTTCCGCCCTGCTTTTCTGTTGCCGTTTCCGCCACACTTCTGTGGATTCCCGCCCTGCTTTATGTTGGGTGCAGAAATTTCCGCCCTACTTTTTCGGCTTCTTATAGGTGGATTTCCGAAGCAATTTTAAGTTGGAAAAAAAACCAAAGTAGGGCGGATCTGGAGTCAGGGGACCCCCCCTCCCGGGACCCCCCTCCCTCCGCGGGGATGGGATCAAAGGGAAGGGGCTTCACTTCGACTCAACTACGACGTTCCTGTATTTCATGGTTCCCCAGTCTTCTCTGGGACCGACGACGACGACGACGACGACGCTTACTTTCGCTGTGGATGGGCTGGTGTATTTCGGTTTCGGTGTGGCCGGCGTGCTCGAGGGCGAGGGCCCAAGGAGAGGGGGGGAGCGGCGACGGCTTCGGGGGCGTGAGGGCGGCGGCGACGCGGCGGCGGCAGCGACGGCGCTGGCGACGGAACAGCCCCCGTCGCACGCCGACGGGGTCGGCGGACTCCTCGCCAACGGTGGGCGGTGAGGCGACGCCGCGGCAGCTGGCAGGGCCCTGCCTGGCACATTTTACTGCGAGGGGTCGTGCGGGGGCGAGATCGCGATGCGGGGGCGAGGACGGGACGCGGCGGCCCTCGGCATGGGATGGGGGTCGATTCGAATCCCTTTGCCGATAAAAGATCTCGCTGTGGCCGTCCACGCGTCATCACCTGTCATTGTAGAGGACGACGGTCAATGGAGAGGGAGCATATTGCCAAATAGTTTTCCAGATGCCTGAAACATGTGTTCCGCATGTTTAAAGCATGCAAAACACATGTTTCTGACATGCTTAGGACCTGCCTCCTACACTTTTACACATTGTAAATTCAAGGATAGGACTGTTTGGGTGTCCATTGTCATGGCATCCACAAACCTGTCACTGAGGCGATCGCAAACATGGATCCAGGGGGCGTGGATTGGCGACGGCTCCCGTTTCCACGGGGAATCGCGGATTTCCGCCGCCGGACGGGGCGGCACCGGCCGCATGTTGGGGAGGGCACCTCCCCCGATCCATGGCTTTGGCGACCGCACGCCAAATCCTGGATCGCTAATCCATGCTTGTGCGCTCCCGAGTCACGCTCGAGAAAACACCCCACCCACACACCTCAAGAGGCCGTGACTGCAGTTTCCGGGACGCAATGGCGAGGTTCAACAAGCGCAATGACGCGCGAACCTTGTTCATGCAGATCCATGATTCGGGCGGGCGAGCGATGATGGCGACGACGACATCGGCGACAGGCGACGATGGTGGTGGTGGTTGCGAAGATAACGAGGGCGGCAACAACGACGATGACGATGATGCTGATGATGATGACGGTAGTGGTGACGACGGCGATGGTGATGGTGATGCAGCTGATGGTGATGATGATGACGGTCGCAGTGATGCCGCTGGTGGTGATGATGAATATGGTGTGGATAAGGATGGGGGGAGGTGTTGGCGCGCAGAGACCCTGACACATTTCTTGTTGAGCAGCCGTTTGTCTGTTCTCTCCACAACCAGTATGTGGTTTTGGGCCCTGGTCTTGACTCCGCGGCGCTGCGCCCCACCGTCCTCCTCCTCCTCCTCCTCCTCCTCCTCCTCCTCCTCCTCCTCCTCCTCCCCCTCCTCCTCCTCCTCCCCCTCCACCTCTTCCTCCTGCTCCTCCTCCTCCTCCTCCTCCTCCTCCTCCTCCCCCTCCCCATCCTTCTCCTCCTCCTCCTCCTCCTCCTCCTCCTTCTTCTCCTCCTCCTCCTCCCCTCCTCCTCCTCCTCCTCCCCCTCCCCCTCTCCCCCTCCACCTCTTCCTCCTGCTCTTCCTCCTCCCCTACCCCTCCCCCTCCTCCTCCTCCTCCTCCTCCTCCTCCTCCTCCTCCTCCTCCTCCTCGTCCTCCGCCTCCGCCTCGTGGCCGAAGCTCGGCTGTCAGCGCTTCCGCCCTCCGCGTGTCTCTGCCTCGGCACACCCCTCGCACTCTGCGCAGCCCGATTGGGGAGCGCCACCGAAGGCTCCAGTGGCAGCGCCCACATCCGTGCCCCCGCCCACTTTCGGCGCACGCCTCGCACGCTGTGGCCCCACGGGGTTCGCCCCGCCTGCCTTGCGATGTCCAGGCCTGCGCATGCTTGGGGCCATTCGCCAGGTCCGTCGTGTGAGCACCTCTACGTCGAGCTGCTGAAAGCCGGGTTTCGACGTGCGCGCACGCGGAGGCGTGCGCGTGTGGCTCGCATGGCATTGGCGGGCGCGCGATGATTGGTTATATGTTTGTTTCGACGCGCGTGCGCCTGTGGTCCGCTTGGTCTCTGGATCCCATATAGACACCAGTAGGGATTCCTTGTGATTTCCCGCGATTGCGGGCACAGAGCTCCTGCAGTTCTTGGTTAGTTGATACGCTGTTGTTTGCTAGCGGTCTAGCTGTCGTTTCAACTTCGTTCGAAGCCGTTGGTGTTGTGATGGCTTCGACATGTGCGCTCGCGTGTGTCCCGCAGTGCGTTATGTGGTGCGGTTCTTTACGAAGCGCATGTGTTACATCAGCGCGTTTGCCCCGCATCGTAGCATCTGGCAGGGACTGCGGGGGGGTCGCTACCGGCCACCTGGGAACGGTGTCATTTTACATTGCGAACGACGTGCGTAATGAACATGCAACGGCAGCAGTACGGAAAGTGGGGTCGTGAAGTCCAGCTCGGCGTGGGGGCAGAGCCCGAGGAGATCAACGTAGTGCAATAGACGTGGCGACTTTATGATGGGCAGTCTATATGGTGGAAGCTGTGCGCGCACGCAGTCGACGGCGAGCGAGGGGGGAAGTGAGATGGAGAAGGCCTTCTCAGAATGCGGCTGGACTTCTCAGAAGCCCTCGCGCCTTCTGAGAGGTTTTCTGTGCCTGCGGCAAAGGCATAGGCAACTTCTCAGAAGACCGCGGGACTTCCGAGCCCTCTGAGAAGGCCCGCCCCTGCTTGGGAACCAGGAGGAGGAGGAGGAGGAGGAGGAGGAGGAGGAGGAGGAGAGGAGGAGGAGGAGGAGGAGGAGGGAGGAGGGAGGAGGAGGAGGAGGGAGAGGGAGGGAGGGGAGGGAGGGAGGGAGGGGAGGGAGGGAGGGGGGAGGAGGAGGAGAGGGAGGAAGAGGAGAGGAGGAGGAGGAGGAGGAGGAGGAGGAGGAGGAGGAGGAGGAGAGGAGGAGGAGGAGGAGGGAGGAGGAGGAGGAGGGGGGAGAAGGAGGAGGAGGAGGAGAAGAAGGATGAGGAGGAGGAGGAGAAGGAAGAGGTGGAGGAGGAGGAGGAGGAGGAGAGCACACCGCGGCTGGAAATCCGTGCTCGAGCACCAACGATAACGCCCGAGAGCCTCGAGGCTCGAGCCCGAAGCTCCCCAAACTTCCTCCCCGGGCGCGCCGGCGATCCAGAAACGTCAAGCTCAGGCGATCGCAAGCATGGATTAGCGACGGGTCCCGTTTCCATGAGAAATCGCGGATTCCCGCCGCCGGACGAGGCGGCAGCGGCCGCATTTTGGGGAGGGCCTCCCCCGATCCATGGCTTTGGCGACCGCGCGCCAAATCCATGGATCGCTAATCCATATTTGCGCGCCCCCGTCAAACGGAGCACGGGGCGTCCACGAGGCGGAGGCTCAGGAAGAGGAGGAGGAGGAGGAGGAGAAGGAGGAGGAGGAGGAGGAGGAGGAGGAAAGAAAGAGCAGAGGAAGAGGAGGGGGGAGGAGGAGGAGGAGGAGGAGGAGGAGGAGGAGGAGGAGGAGCAGGAGCAGCAGGAGACGGAGGAGGAGGAGGAGGAGGAGGCTCGAGCCCGAAGCTCCCAAAGCTTCCTCCCCGGGCGCGCCGGCGATCCAGAAGCGTCAGACGGAGCACGGGGCGTCCACGAGGCGGCCACGGGCGGTCTTCGGGTTACATGCGGGAAGAAGCCAGCTCGGGCGCACAGTGAGAGCGGCACGGGGGCGCCCCCGGCCTCTCCCGCTTCAACCACCTCCTCCTCCTCCTCCCTCCTCCTCCTCCTCCTCCTCCTCCTCCTCCTGCTCCTCCTCCTTCCTCCTCCTCCCCTCCTCCTCCTCCTCCTCCTCCTCCTTCTCCTCCTCCTCCTCCCCCTCCTCCTCCCCTCTCCTCCTCCTCCTCCTCCTCCTCCTCTTCTCCTCCTTCTCCTCCTCCTCCTTCTCCTCCTCTCCTCCTCCTCCCTCTCCTCCTCCTCCTCCTCCTCCTCTCTCTCTCTCCTCCTCCTCCTCCTTCCTCCTCCTCCTCCTCCTCGTCTTCCTCCTCCGTCTCCTCCTCCTCCTTCTCCTCCTTCTCCTCCTTCTCCTCCTTCTCCTCCTCTTCTCATTGTTATTATTTGTCATATTAGTGTGTTTTGTTTAAGTAGGTTCGAATATGTTTATTATTATTATTAGTAAAACTATTATTATTATTATTCGTATTATTATTATTGTTATTATTATTGTTATTATTATTGTTATTATTATTATTAGTATTAGTATTATTAGTATTATCATTAGTATTACTAATCGTATGATTAGTAGTATGATTAGTCTTGTTATTGTTCGTATTAGTATTAGTATTAGTATTAGTAGTAGTAATAGTATTAGTATTAGTATTAGTGTTATTAGTATTATTCGTATTATTAGTATTAATATTATTATTAGTAGTAGTAGTAGTAGTAGTAGTATTAGTAGTATTAGTAGTATTATTAGTAGTAGTAGTAGTAGTAGTAGTAGTAGTAGTAGTAGTAGTAGTAGTAGTAGTAGTAGTAGTAGTATTCTTATCATTCGAATTATGTCTATTACTATTATTAGTCGCAGTAGTAGTAGTCGTATTGTTATCATTATTATCAGCATTATTACTATCCGTATTATTATTATCATCATTATTAGTAGTATTCGTATTATTATTAGTAGTAGCATTTTTATTTTTAATATTATTATTATTAATATTATTCTTATTAGTATTATCATTACCATTATTATTGTTATTAATACTATTACTATTACTATTAATAGTATTATTATTATTGATATTATTATTATTAGTAGTATTATTATTATTATATTACTAGTATCATCATTATGCCTCCTCCTCCTCCTCCACCTCCACCTTATCCTCCTCCTCCCCCTTCTCCTCTTGCTCCTCTTTGCTCTCCTACTCTTCCGCCCCCTCCACCTCTTCCTCCTCCTCCTCCTCCTCGTCGTCCTCCTCCTCCTCCTACTCCCCTTCTTCCTCTTCGCTCGAAGTTGGCCCCTGGGACCTGTTCTGTTTCCTGGGGCCGAGAACAGGCGACCTGCGCCCAGAAACCTCTAGACTCCAAGTTCGAACCTCGAGCCTCCTCCTCATCCTCCTCCTCGCCCTCCACTTCTACGGCCACGTTTTCCTGCTCATTCTCCTCCTTGCCCTTCACCTCCTCCAGCTCCTCATCGTCATCCTCCTCCTTCTGCTCCTGCTGCTCCTTCCCCCCTGCTCCTCCTCCTCCTCCTCCTCCTCCTCCTCCTCCTCCTCCTCCTCCTCCTTCCTGGCCTCAGGCCGCTGTCCGACCTCCCTACCTACCTGCGTACCTACCTACCGACCTACCTACCTACCTACCTACCTACCGACCTACCTACCTACCTACCTACCTACCTACCTACCTACCTACCCACCGACCCACCTGCCTGCCTGCCTGCCTGCCTACCTGCCTGCCTACCTACCTACCTCCTCCTCCTGAGACCCTGAGACCCTGAGACCCTGACGGCAGACATGTCATCCGATGTTGCCATCACCCCCAGCCCCAGGGCCTGTCGGCCCCGGGGGGGGGGGTAAAACGGATAAAACCAGTTAGCCAGGTGGCTCCCAGGGGCGTGCGCCCCCCGCGGTCACCGGCTGGTGGGATCAGCTGTAAACGGTAGCGGAAGGCAAGCGACAGCAGAACGGGGAGGGCGACGGAGGGCAAGAATGACCGAAGCACGACCCCGAAAGGGGGCGATGGGGAAGTGAAGGAGAAGGCACCGGAGCGGCACGCAACGATGGTACCAGGCGGTGGTAATGTAGTCGCGTGCCGTCGTAGCGGCTGGCAGTTCTCCTCCTCCTCCTCATGCTGGGCCAGGGGCACACCGGGCCAGTGGGATCTCCTGCTCCTCCTGCTCGTCCTGTTCCTCCTGCTCCTGCTCCTGCTCCTGCTATTCCTCCTCCTCCCCCGTTCCTTTTCCTTATACGTAATTCCTCCCTGTCGCACCCCGAGGCTGGTCGAAAGGGCGGGCCGGGCCAGTCATGACCCTGAAGCTTGGAATTTGGCAGCAGCTTCGCAGATGGAGGGCGGGTTGTTTTCAAAATGTGGCTCTCGCCTTAGCGCCGCGCGCATTCGTTTTCAAAATTTGCAAGAGCTTCACGGATTGAGGGTGGGTCGTTTTCAACATGTTGTTTTCGCTGTAGCGCCGTGCACACTCGTGTTGACAACTTGCAAGGGCTTCACGGATTGAGGGCGGCTCCATTTCAACATGTGGTTCTCCCCACAGCGCCGCGCGCACTCGTTTTAAACATGTGCAGGAGTTTCACGGACTCCCATGGCCAACGTTCCAGAAACGGTGTTTTGGAAGGGCTCAGGGTTGCGAGGGCCCAACAGTTGCTTCAGGCACGATTCAGGATCGTCAAGACGCAACAGTTAGGTTGATTCGTGGCGTTGGATTCCCGATAATTGTGTTTTAGCACGCTTCAGGGTCTTCAAAACGGTTATCTCCCAACGAGGCAGGTTCCCTCAGTGGAAATGAACCTTTGCACGGGCTTGTCAAAAGGGAGCTTGGAGGGAGGGTTTATTCCAACATCGTCGACGAATCTTGGGTTTACAATGGCCCTCCTCCTCATCCTCCTCCTCCCCCTCCTCCTCCTCCTCCTCCTCCTCCTCCTCTTCCTAATGTCTTCTTCCTCCTCCTCTTCTTCTTCTTCTTCTTTCTCTTCCTCCTCCTCCTCCTTCTCTTCCCCCTCTTGCTCCTCCTTCTCCTACTCTTCCGCTCCCTCCACCTCTTCCTCCTCCTCCTCCTCCCCCTCCTCCTCCCTCCTCCTCCTCCTCCTCCGCTCCGCCTCCTCCTCCTCCTCCTCCTCCTCCTCCACTCTCCCCCTCCTCTCTCCCCCCTCTCCTCTCCCCCCCTACTGCCGCTCCTGCCGCCCCAGGCGTTGGCGCGCAAGGCGCAGCTCCCCGACGCGGCGGGCGCGCCGCCCTCTGGCGGCGAGGCCCCGGCGGCGGAGGCACCGACGCCGACGACGACGCCGACGAAACGACGACGACGAAGCCGACGAAACGACGACGCCGACGACGCCGACGCCGACAAACGACGACGTCGACGCCGACGACGCCGACGACGCCGACGACGATGACGCCGACGCCGACGACGACAAAGATGCCGACGACGACGACGGAAAACGTTGACGACGACGAGGCCGACGACGACGAGACGACGACGCCGACGACGACGTTCCCGCCGACGACGCCGACGACCACGTCGACGACAACGACGCCGACGCCGACGACGCAGACGACGACGACGACGGAAGACGACGACGACGATGCTGCCGACGACGCCGACGACGACGCCGACGACGACGACGCCAACGCCGCTGACAACACCGACGCCGACGCCGACGACGACAACGACGTCGACGACGACGACGACGCCGCCGACCACGCAGCCGACGCTGACGACGACGACGACGCCGCCGCCGACGCCGACGACGACGACGACGATGCCGACGGCGCCGACGACGAAGGCGCCGACGACGACGACGACGCCGCCGCAACGACGACGACGACTCCGATGACGACGACGACGACGACGATGCTGCCGACGACGGCCATGACGACGACGGCCACGCTTGCGACGACGACGACGACAACGATGCCGACGACGACGACGCAGACGACGACGCCGACGACGCCGACGACGAAGCCGCCGATGACAACGACAACGACGCCGACGCAGACGACGACAGCGCGGCCGACGACGCCGACGACGACGACGCTGCCGACGACGACGAAGACGCCGACGACGACGACGCCGACGCCGCCGACGATGCCGACGACGCCGACGCCGACGCCGACGCCGACGCCGACGACGACGACGACGTCGCCGACGATAACGACGACGAGACGACGACGCCGGCGACGACGACACCACCGACGACGACGATGCCGACGACGACGACGTCGCCGACGGCGCCGACGACACCGACGAAGACGACGCCGACGACGCCGACAAACGACGACGACGAAGCGACGACGACGACGCCGCCAACGCCGACGACGACGCCGACTCGACGGCGACGCCTACGGCCACGAGGCCGACGACGCCGCCGACGCGACGACGACGACGATGACGACGCCGACGCCGATGACGCCGACGACGACGACAAGGACGCCGACGCAGACTACGACGACGACGATGCCGACGATGACGACGAACACGACGACGCCGCCGCCGACGACGCCGACGACGCCGATGGCGGCGACGACGACGACGGCGACGACGACGATGCCGACGACGATGTCGACGAGGAGTATGCCGACGCCGACTCCGCCGACGACGACGCCGACGACGACGACGACGCCGACTCCGACGACGACGCCGCCGATGACGCCGACGACGACGACGACGCCGACGACGACGCCGACAAGACGACGAAGCCGACGACGACGACGACGACGACGGCGACGACAACGACGTCGACGCCGACGACGACGATGCCGACGACGACGACGCCGACGACGACGACGATGCCGACGACGACGGCGCCCACGACGCCGACGACGACGAAGACGCCGACGCCGACGACGACGACAACGCCGACGACGACAACATCGATAACGACGACGCCGACGGTGACGCAAACGGCGATGAGGCCGATGCTGACGACGACGACGACGACGACGACAACGATGGCGACGACGACGACGACGCTGACAAGACGACGAAGCCGACGACGACGACGACGGCGACGACGACGACGACGCCGACGACGACGATGCCGACGACGACGACCCCGACGACGCCGACGACGATGCCGACGACGACGGCGCCCACGCCGCCGACGACGACGAAGACACCGACGCCGACGACGACGACAACGCCGACGACGACAACATCGATGACGACGACGCCGACGGCGACGCAAACGGCGATGACGCCGATGCAGACGCCGACGAAGACGACGACAACCCCGACTCTGACCCCGACGACGCCGACGACGACGACCCCGACTCTGACCGCCGATGCAGACGCCGACGACGGCGACGACGACGCCGACGACGACGCCGACGGCGACGAGGCCGACGATTACGACGACGCCGACGATGACGACGACGTCGTCGCGACGACGACGCCGACGACGACGACGACGGTGCCGACGACGAACGCCGACGACGACGACGACGCCGACTCCGCCGACGACGACGCCGCCGACGACGACGACGACCCCGACGATGACGACGACGAGGCCGACGACGACGCCGACGCCGACGACGACGCCGCTGACGACGACGAAGCAGATGACGACCACGACGCCGACTCCGACGACGACGACGCGGCGATGACGACGACGACGACGACGCAGATGCCGACGACGACGACGACGCCCACTCCGACGACGACGACGACGCGACAACGACACCGACGACCGCCGACGACGACGCCGACGACGACGACCACGGCGACGACGACGACGCCGACGACGATGTCGACGACGAGTATGCCGACGCCGAGTCCGCCGACGACGACGACGACGCCGACGACGACGCCGCCGATGACTCCGACGACGACGACGCCGACGACGCCGACGACGCCGACGACATCGTCGACGACGACGACGATGCCGACGACGACGATGATGAAGACGCTGACGACGACGAAGACGCCGACGCCGACGTAGACGCCGACGCCGACGACGACGACGATGACGCCGACGACGACGAAGACGCCGACGACTACGACGACGACCCTGCGACGACGACGCCGACGACGACGACGCCGCCGACGACGACGCCGACGCCGACTACGACGACGACGATGCCGACGACGACGACGACGACGACGACGAAGCTGACGACGACGACGACGCCGACGCCGACGACGACGACGACGACGCCGCCGACGACGCCGACGACGCCGCCGACGCCGACTACGACGACGTCGACGCCGACGCTGCCGACGACGACGACGACGACGACGCCGACGACGGCGGCAACGTCGTCGAAGACGCGACGACGACGACGAAGCCGACGCCGACGCCGACTCCGATGACGACGACGACGACGACCCGACGACGACGCCGACGACGTCCAGGCCGACGCCGACGACGACGCCGACGCCGACGACGACGACGACGACGGAGACGCCGACGGCGCAGGCGGCAGAGGCTGGCGTCGCCGACAACAAGTTACCGACGCTGGCGACGATAACGACGACGGTGACGACGACCACGCGACGACGACACGCCGACGCCGACGACGCCAACGACGACAACAACGCCGACGGCGACGACGACGACAACGACAACGACGACGCCGACGCTGACGACAACGACAACGACAACGACGACGCCGACGACGACGACAAGGCCGACGACGACGACCAAGACGCCGACGACGACGAAGACGCCGACGCCGACGACGACGACGAGGACCACGACGGCGACGACGCCGCCGACGACGACGACCCCGCCGACGCCGACGGCGCTGGCGACATCGACGACGACGACGACGACGATGATGCCGACCACGACGACGACGCCGACGACGACGAAGACGCCGACGACGACGACGACGACTCCGACGACGACGACAACGCCGACGCCGACGCAGACGCCAACGTCGAAGACGCTGGCGACGACGACGACGACGACGACGCCGAGGACGACGACGAAGACGACGACCACGACCGCGACGACGCCGACGCAGCGATGACGACGACGCCGACGACGGCGACGACGCCGACTCTGACGACGAAGACGCCGACGACGACGCCGAGTCCGCCGACGCCGACGACGACGACGACGACGACGACGACGACGACGACGACGACGGCGGCGACGACGGCGACGTTTCCGCCGACGACGACGACGCTGCCGACGCCGACGACGCCGACGACATCGCCGACGACGACGACGATGCCGACGACGGCGAGGACGACGACGCCGACGCCGATGCCGACGCCGACTCCGATGACGACGACGACGACGACGATGCTGCCGACGACGCCCACGCTTGCGACGACGACGACGACGACGACAACGATGCCGACGACGACGACGCCGACGCCGACGACGACGACGACGACGACGACGACGACGGCGCAACGACGACGACAACGACGCCGACTCTGACGACGACGACGCCGACGCCGACATCGACGACGCCGACGACGACGAGGACGCCGCCAATGTTGATGCCGACGACGACGGCGACGCCGACACCGAAGACGCCGACGCAGACGACGCCGACGACGCCGACGACGCCGACGCCGACGCCGACGCCGGCGCGGATGCTGCCCCGTGAGCGCCTCGGTGGCGCCCCGCGCTTGGCGGGCGTGCAGAGTTTTTTCGCCACGTCGCCGCCTCGTGGGCGCCCCGCGCTTGGGGGTATGCTGGGTTTGCGCCACTCAGACCCCCTCGCGCTGTGAAAAAAACACGGCGGGAGGCTTTTCGCCATGGTCGGCCTCTGGGGGCCCTTCCCGGGCCTCGGGGCCGTCAAAAAAAAACGGCTCGGGATGCAAACCCGACTCCTCCTTCTCCTCCTTCTTCTCCTTCTCCTCCCCCTCCTCCTCCTCCTCCTCCTCCTCCTCACGTACCCGTCCCCGAGTTCGAGTCCTACACCAGCATCGTCGGTACCCCGATCCAGGCCTGCAGGGCCTACCTCGACGGCTCGGTCAACTCTGCGGATACCCGTATCGCCCGTGGAGGATGGGGGGTTGCGTTCGACTTCAACGATTCTCCTGTAGAAGATCAGTTTCCTGGACTCTACAGCTCCATAGACGGCCTACAAACGGTTCCGAGTGGCGAGCTTGCGGCGCTCTATTATTGCCTCCTCTACACCCAGGGGCCCCTCGAGATCTGGACTGACAATGCTCTGGTCTTTCGCGGTTGGAATTCCAGGATGTGACTTTACCCTCGAGGCCCCCACAAGCAATGGTGGCAGCGCATCAAGCAGGCTATCCTCCAGAGGCCCGACAGGATCTCCAACGTCCGCGTGAAGAAGTGCAACTCTCACCGAGACGACGTGAGCCTCCGTCTCGCCTCTCAGCCATGGTACGTGTCTTTAGGAAATGAACGAGCCGACGCTTTGGCCCAGAGAGGCCTCGCGAAGGCCCTGAACCTCATCCAGCCTCAATTAGATTCTTTGAAGGACTATGAAGCTCTCCTGCAACGAGTCCACAAGCGTCTTGCGGCAGTTGCCTCGGCTGTTAACTCGTTGCCACGGGTCAAGCACCAGCGTCCTCGGGTTGCGTATAACCGCAGGAGGCCAGTGAAGATAGTCGCGCTTCGCCGTGGGCTCGAGCGAGCCACAGGCCACTGCATGCAGCAGCACCCGAAGGACAAAAAACGCTGGTTCTGTTTTCATTGTAAGCTGGGCCCGACACGAGACGCCGTAGAGAGCTGGATGCAAGCACGCCCGTGCAAGGGAAGCGTTTTTGTTTCATCTTATAACGTGCCCCTGCCGATTTTGCCCTCTGCATACCCCTCTCTTACAGTTGGAGGTAAGACCGTGCACCCTTCCCATTCGCTGCACATCATGAATGGTCAGCTGTGGTGCACGAGGTGTGCGAGGCTCGGCAGTCGCACGAGCACTGGAGGTGGCAGGCTTAACCAACTCCCCGTCCCTTGTCCAGGTGGTGTGGGCACCGACAGTGGTAGGGAGGCCCTGCGTAGGTTGGCCAATTGTCTGCCCCCGAACGTTTCGGCCAAAGTCTGGCCCTCAGGGGAGCCCATTATGCCCCTCAAAGCCTGCAAAGCCAAGCGAGCACGCCCGAAGTAAGGGTCGGTCACAAGGGCCGCGGCGTACATCGCGCAGGATGCGCCCAAGAGCTTCCACCTTCAGTTCGCACCGCTTTGCACGATGCAGCTTGCGTCACATAGCTTGCATTGCATGCCTTCCACCTCCATAGCTCACACTGCGTAGTTTACACGACAGGCCTTCACCGCGTAGCTTCGGCCGCACAGCTTCCACCTCCATAGCTCACACCACATAGCTTACACGACGTAGCTTTCACCACGTAGCTTGCACCGCATAGCTTTTACCTTCACAATGCAATAACGCACTGTTTGGGGTCCACGCTGGCTGATATTTATACATGTGTGTAGACATCGATATCGGCTACATCGAGGCCTCCAGGGGGGTAAGCACAAGCACCCAGGAGGGGACGAATTCGAGGAAGGTGCCAGTGTGGTTGCCTCGGATGTGTTGGCCGCTCGCGCGCAAGGCATGTAGCACGGGCTCGTGTCGCATCTGCCCCAAAGCTGAAGGCCACCGGGCTAGAGAGAGGCGCCCCTCCACAGCTCCCCGTGGCGGCGTGCTTCCCCAGACATCCAGCTGCTCCAGAACAATTTTTTCGATGCGTGGGCCTCGGTGGTCCGCACCACTTCCCCAGGACCGGTTTTTCGTCCTGAGCCGTTCTGTTGGCGCTCCCGAGGCCTGGCGAGGGCCCCCAGAGGCCGAAACGGGTCAAAAAACGCCTGCTCCCATTTTTGCTGGAGCGTCGGATCTTAGGGCCAGAGCCATCGCATGAGAGGGGGGCGTACTTTGCCCTCCCCGCGCCCCTCCCGACCCGAGCCCCGCGCCCTCCGCCCCATCGCCCTCCGCCCCATCGCCCCGTCGCGTTTTTTCTCTTCCTCCTCGTCCTCCCTCCTCCTCCTCCTCCTCCTCCTCCTCCTCCTCCTCCTCCTCCTCCTCCAGTGAAATTGTAGGCTTCCTCCGTGTAGGCTTAAACTGTGGAGACGCCCCTCCGCAGCTGCCCGTGAGGGCGCGCTTCGAGGCCGAGGGAGAGCCAGGTAGACGCCACGGGCGGCCCCCGAGGGCAGCTGCCCGTGGGCAGGTGCCCCGAGGCCGAGGGAGAGCACGGCGAAGGGTTTCTCGGAAGGGCTTAGGCGACCCGTCCTCCTCCTCTCTCCTCCTCTCTCCTCCTCCGCTCTCCTCCCTCCTCCTCCTCCTCTCTCCTCCCTCCTTCCTCCTCCTCCTCCTCTCCTCCTCCTCCTCCTCCTCCTCCTCCTCCTCCTCCTCCTCCTCCTCTCTCCTCTCTCCTCTTCCTCCTCCTCCTCCTCCTCCTTCCTCCTCCTCGCCCCGCATGTGAAATCGTTATCTAACAAACAGGTACTCGAACATTGGAAGCTGGTTCCCTCTTCGCTGGAGCTCCTGATTCGCAGAGTTAAGTTGTATCAATCTTGGAGTGCGTATCCTGAGGAACAAGCTCAGATTTTATGTGCACTATTTGGATCGTTTCCCATTGAATTCATGCGACCGCCGACCTGCATCAAACGCTTCGCCGTGGACAAAACAAGTGGCATCATATTTAGATCGTGTCTCCAGGCTGCTCACTTACGATGGGGTGCAAGATGTTGCCAACGACCTGCGTCTACTTATCGATCCTGAGGCCTCTGAGGATTTTCGGAGAGTGGATATGACCGAGCTTCGCAGTCAAGGTTTTGCTGTCAGCATCCCCCCCTCCAGGGTATGCTCCACCAGTGGAACCCCTTGTGGTGCCAGAAGAACATGGTGAATTGGAGTTACCTTTTGTGTGCCCGATGGACCTCAATGGGGAGCCCTGTGAGAGTGCCTTCGGTGCACGTAAAAAGCTATTCGAATATTTACGTCATTGTCATAATCTACGCCATCTAGCTCACGTACTTACGCCTAGCAATGTATGTATACACTGCTTGCAGTCCTTCGCACGCAGCACGACACCTACGACGTTCTCTACAGAAAGGCACGTATCTTACATGTGGACCCCGCATGCTGAACCCGATGGTCCCCCCGTCTTCTTATGAGTGCCCATGCTGTGACTTTGTGGGGATCGACGCATTTTCTCTCGGTCGCCATCTCCGAAGCCATCTGCCTGTCCAGATCACGCCCTTCGTGTCGACTTCTCGTACCATCCATATTGACGCACATGGTTTTTGTCATGGAAGCAGAGGCTCTCCAGAAACCTGCTCGGTAGAAAGGTGCCAGCTCCCCAAGAGCCGATGGCGACCCGCCCGGCTCCAAGAGAAGCACGACGGCGTCGGGCAGCCAGGGAGGTTGCATTCAGTTCGGCGAAATCATCCTAGCCATATGCAAGCTGATCTTGGTCAACAACCGAGAACTCGCAGACTTGGGAGCCGTAGTGTACCTGAGGTACGAGATGGACGCAAGCCAGGGCATGATCGTGGATGCGGTCGAGGCAGGAGCGGTGTACAACGAGACGAGCAGAGGAATGAAGATGCGCGCCGAAGGTGGCGAGAAGGGGAACCACAAGTCACACGCCGCCCCGCTTCTACATATATTCAGGGCAGCATGGGAGTACGGTGCTACCAAGGCGGTGGCAGAAGAAGCGGATCCCACGGCGCGCGAGCGGGCCGAGAAACTCAAGAAGGACAGGTTTTTTGTTTGGGGTGGGACGAGGAGCAGCTCTCAGAGGTGCCGCTGCCCGTAGTCGCCCGTGCGGTCCAGTACTTTCGAGTTCGTGTACATTGGAAGGTGGAGGGCCAGAAGGACAAAGCTACGATGCTCCTCGCTGTGGACTCCCATTATGGGTTGCGTTGGGTTCGGTCATTGGCCCGATGGTGGAGACGCTGGTGGCGGTGGAAGGACGCTCCTTCCTTGCAGGAGAGGCGCCGCGGGGGCCGCTGGAGAGGGAGATCTCGAAGTTTCTCGATCGGAAGGACACGACGGCGCAGGATCACGTGTCGAGGCGCCCCCTTTTTAAGCACGTCAAGGTAGCAGCAGTGTAAACGACAGTCGTGAGATTTTAGCAAGTAGGCTCCCGATGTTGGCAAACAGTGCAAGACTAGCATCACTTGTAGCAGCAGGTCGTTTAACATATGAACAAATAGCTAAAGCTGCAAGCAGGCCCCCAGCTAATCTTCCAGAAGGTATCGCAGCAGCCGCTGCTCCTGAGATTCCTGTCATTAGTACGCCTTCGAATCGCGGCCGAGGCGGCCGAATCCGTGGGAGGGGGAGGCGTGGGGCTAGCTCTGGTGGGCGGGGGGATGGACGAGGTCGCCGCGCCCGCCTGATGTATGGGCCCCCCCTGAGGGCCGCGTGCCTATCGGGGTGCCCATCGGCCAGCGCAGTCTGTGCTGTGATCCTTAGAGGGGTTTGCATCGTCAGTCGTCTGGTTGCGAAGGAGCCCTCTCAGAGTACAGTCAAGTTTTTTCGGGCTCACGGTCGGTTGCTTGACAGGGACTCCATGAGGATTTACTCTCCTCCTCCTCCTCCTCCTCCTCCTCCTCCTCCTCCTCCTCCTCCTCCTCCTCCTCCTTTACGCGACGCCCAACCCCCGCCGCTCTCCGAGGGTGCCGGCCTCGCCCGCCAGCCCGCCCGCCCACCGCTCCTAGCCTCTCGTCTCTCCGTCCCCCATTTCTCGTTTGACTGCCCGCGGAAGACACCTGGCCGCCTCGGAACAGGGAACAGGGAGGAGGAGGAGGAGGAGGAGGAGGAGGAGGAGGAGGAATATGAGGAGGAGGAGGAGGAGGAGGAGGAGGAGGAGGAGGAGGAGGAGGAGGAAGAGGAGGAGGGGGGGCGATAAAGTTCGGCCACGCGCAGAAGGGGGGGTAGGGGGAGGGGGCAGGACTTCTTAGAAGGACCCCCTGCTTTTAAAAAGGCGCGGGCCTTGTCTATAGATGTGAGGCCCGCGAAGCAGCCTCCTTCTAAGGAGCCTTCCCCTTCCCCCTGCCCCCTTGTGCGCGCCGCAAAGCATGGGGGAGGGGGCAGCGATGGTTGCAGAAAAGGGTCCCTTTTAGGGCCCACGAAGGGGCCCTCCAGGGCCCCAGAGGGGTACTGGTTAGGGTCCGAGAAGTGCACCTGTTTTGCCCCGCAAGTTATCACCCCCCATTGCCCCTCGGTCGTTGAAAGTAGGTATGTCTTTTGGAAATCCCAGTTCCCAATCTACTTTAGCCGCCTTCCTACTTCAAGAGTCGAGTGGTTTTCCCTCTTCCCTCATCTTCAGGAGGCGGGCGGAAACCAAATCTACTTTCACCGCCTTCCTACTTCCTTCATGTTCCTGCCTAGTTCTTCCGACCGATGGGTAAGCGACGCCCAGAGGGCGATGGTGGAGCGAGGGCTGGCTCGCTACTCAGGTGGGACCTGCGCTGCCCTCCCCTTACTGCAGTTGGCGCTGGCCGCTCACTTGCCAGTGCACTGGCTGTTGGGCGCCTGAGGCCGGCTGCGCCTTCCTGGTGGCGAAGGTTCTGTACGCCTGGGGTGCGAGCCTATGTTCCATACCGTGGGGTGCGAAATCGGAAAATGGGGGCGGCCGGGATGTGACAAACCACCCCGAGCGTCTTCCGCCCCGCTCCGACTCTCCCGTGCTTATTGGCCCCTTCCCTTGTGCGTGCCTTCCTCCCTACTCTGGCACCCCTTCTTCTTCTTATTATTATTAATATTTTTCTTCTTATTCTTATGATTATTATTACTTATAATTATTACTATTATTATTATCATCATTAATATTAGTATTAGTATTATTATTATTATTGATATTATTAATATTATTGTTATCATTATTAATATTGTTGTTATTGCTAGTATTAGTATTATTATTGTTATACTTCTACTTTTGCTTCTTCTACGTCTACTTTTACTTCTACTTCTACTTCTACTTCTACTTCTACTTCTACGTCTACTTCTACTTCTTCTCTCCGACTCGACCCTCCCTCCTTCTCTCTTCTCCCCCACCTTCTCCTCGTCCGCTTCCTCCTCCTCATCCTCCTCCACCCCCTCCTCCTCCGTTTCCTCCTCCTCCTCCTCCTCCTCCACCTCCTCCTGCTGCGTCGCTACATTCCCTTTCACGTCCCGTCCTTCGCCCTTCTTCTCCTCTCCCCAACCCCCGGCCTCCCCCGGCGCTGCCTCTGCAGCCCGCCCGCCCGCGCAGGAGGACCTTGGGGACGAGCAGACAGTGGGGGAGGAGAGGGAGGAGGAGGGAGGAGGGAGGAGGGAGGAGGGAGGAGGGAGGAGGTCGCTACATTCCCTTTCACGTCCCGTCCTTCGCCCTTCTTCTCCTCTCCCCAACCCCCGGCCTCCCCCGGCGCTGCCTCTGCAGCCCGCCCGCCCGCGCAGGAGGACCTTGGGGACGAGCAGACAGTGGGGGAGGAGAGGGAGGAGGAGGAGAGGAGGGAGGAGGGAGGAGGGAGGAGGGAGGAGGGAGGGAGGAGG
>CAUYUJ010009511.1:0-30000 GCA_963575745.1 Prorocentrum cordatum | reverse complement strand
CTCGAACTACTACTAATAGTAATAATACAAGCGCTGCGCTAATGATCGCATTTCAAATAATGATAATACTACTAACAACACTAGTAATACGATTGTTAACATTCATCATCGTAGCAATATTAATACTGATTACAATACTTAGGTTCTTACTAGTAACACGTTGGTTACAACAACTATTATTAAACATAATATCAATAATCATACGGTTCGTAATAGTGGTACTAATTTGCACAACAACATTTTTACAATAATGGCAATACTGAGAATGCTAATACAAAGACGAAGACTAAGGAAGAGGAGGAGGAGGAGGAGGAGGAGAAGAAGGAGGAGGAGGAGGAAGAGGAGGAGGAGGAACTGTCTCCCTCGGCGCCCCGCTTTCTTCGGCACCCGTTCGAGGAAAACTACGGCGTCGAGGACGTGGGCGCTGCTCCGCGGGCGGGGCTGCTGGAGAACTTCGGGGCGGCGCGCCGCCTGCTCGCGGCCGACGCCGGCGCCGGGCTGCTATGCGCCGTGGTCGCGAGGGGGCAACCGTAGGGGGGAGGAGCTCAGGCAGGAGGGCGAGAAGAGAGGAGGATGCGGAGGAGGGTGGAGGGGGAGGGGGACGCAGGAGGAGGAAGAGGGGGAGGAGGAGGAGGAGGAGGAGGAGGAGGAGGCAGGAAAAGAGCAGGAGGCGGAGGAAGAGGATGGGAGGAGGCGGGAGGAGGAGGACAAGGATGTGGAGGATGAGGCGGGGGAGGGGGAGTAGGAGGAGGAGGAGGAGGAGGAGGAGGAGGTGGAGGAGGAGGGGGAGGTGGAGGAGGTGGAGGAGGAGGAGGGGGAGGAGGGACAGGACAGCTCAGGGGGGCAACATTCCCAGACACGCTTCCGTCGTGACGGACTCATGGCGGGGGGGTTTGGGACGGTTTGCGGCCTCCGGGGGCCCTCGCTGGACCCTGAAACCGTTTACGAACGAGTCGACAGGAGAAGCCGGCCCCGAGGACCAGGTCGGGACTTCTGGGTGCCACGTCTTGGAGCATCAGGACATCGGATGTCCAAGGTCAGGGGGAGCCACCGTTCAAGGGGGGACCGCCTCAAGGGGATCGGCTCGACGTGTCGGAGTTCGAGGTGCAAAACATACCGGATATTCATTACAGCCTTGGCAACAAGTACATCCCCTACTAGGCGTAACTTGAGACCACTACTACAAGTGCAAGACCAACACGAAGAGGAGCCTAGTAGCAGGATCAAGATCATGCCCGAATTCATAACGAATAAGCAAAATGCTCACCGTTAGTGGTGGGGACCGCCTCGAGGGGATCGGCTCGACGTTTCGAGGTTCGAGGTGTTCGGCCGTTTTCGCAGGCTCTCGACGGCTCTCCAGCCGCGGGGTGCTCTCTGGCGGCTGCGCCTCGTCGAGGGGCGCGCGGGGCTGGCCGTATCGCCCCGAACGGCCGCCGTGGGCCCGAGCTGTGACCCGAAAACCACCAGGGGACCGGTGCAAGGGGGGGGGGAAGCATCGAGCCTGGTATTTCCTGCGCTGCTCCAAATGTCTCGCCATGGAGGCAGAGGGAGGGGGTCCTGAAGCGGAGCGGGTCCTGAGGTCTTTCGCCGCTTTGGGGGCTCTTTTGCGGCCCCCCCCTAGGCCCCAGGACCACCGACAGAACGGCTCAGGACGAAGAGCTGCTCCCAGGGGGAGGCTCCGAAGTCCAAGACCTCCAGGAGAGCGTCAGGGGGGAGGGCTGGTTCAGGGGGGGAAGAATCGAGCGGCGGCAGATCGCCCTCGATGGGTGATCGTTTTCTCATTCGTTGTGTCTACGATGGGCGCGGGCCCTCGCACCCCCCCCTCCCCCCCCGGTTGAGTAGCGCTTGGCTGTTGTTGGCGCCTGCTTCGAGCAAGTGGAGCCCCTCTCCCCCACAGGACGCACTGCTGCAAACAGTCGCGCCAGGCAGAGGTCCAGAACCAGACCCCCCCCCTCCCCCCCTTCCGCCCAATGCCGAAACGCCGACAGTGTCGAAACGCCGGGAGGGGGAGGAGCAGGAGGGGGAGGAGGAGAGGGAGGAGGAGAAGGGGGAGGAGGAGGAGGAGGAGGAGGGGAGGAGAGGAGGAGGAGAGGAGGAGGAGGAGGAGGAGGAGGAGGAGGAGGAGGAGGAGGAGGAGAGGTCGCCTGCTTCGAAAGAACACGCTCATAATCGACGATGCATCGCCGATAGATCGGCGACAGGCCCCCGGTAAGGTTGTCCTGGGCGCAGCGGGCCATCGGCCCCTTTCAGGCCGTCCACGGGCGATGGGTGTCGAGGCGTTCCCTCCCGGGCCTCTGCCACCCGAGCGTGGTCCCTGAGGAGGAGGAGGAGGAGGAGGAGGAGGAGGAGGAGGGAGGAGGAGGAGGAGGAGGAGGAGGAGGGGAGGAGGAGGAGGAGGAGAGGAGGAGGAGGAGGAGGAGGAGGAGGGAGGAGGGCAGGAGGGGGAGGAGGGGGAGGAGGAGGAGGAGAGGAGGAGGGCGGAGGGAGGAGGAGGGGAGGAGGAGGAGGGAGGAGGAGGAGGAGGGGAGGAGGGGGAGGAGGAGGGGGAGGAGGAGGAGGAGGAGAGTAGGAGGAGGAGGGAGGAGGAGGAGGAGGAGGAGGAGGAGGAGGGGAGGAGGAGGAGGGGAGGAGGAGGAGGAGGAGGAGGAGGAGGAGGAGGAGGAGGAGGAGGAGAGGTCGCATGTTTCGAGGGCTCCATGTACGCCTTCGTGTTCAACTGGACGCCTGCGCTGCGAAACGAGGCATCGAAGAAGAAACCACACCAGAAACATACATTTTCGGAGTACTGTGCGGTTTTCGTAGATGGGCATCGCCCCCCCGGAGGCGCCGCAACGGTGAGCGCCGCTGATCCAAAACATCCGCCCGACCCTCAGAGGTCCGATCTCCGAAAGTTTATACTTCTGCCGCTGTCTCTTCTCCTGAGGCCACGCCGCCACCCCATGGGCTCATCTCGGCTGCGCGCAAGATTTGGCCCTTCGCCCGAGTGACCTTCTTGGTGCGGGCCCGCAGGGGGTACTCCCAGCACGGCCCTCCTCCCCAGGCCTCTACCAACATGTCCGAGGGTTTTCAACGGAAGTTCTCACCGGCCCTCGGAGATCCTCTCGCCGCGGGATGCTTTCGGGCAGCCGCGCCTCGCCCAGAGCGGTCCGGAGGTGCCCAGATCGCCCCGAAAGGCCGCCAGAGGCCCGAGACATTGCGCGCTCGAACTTGCCGCTTCCCCGCGGCCCCCAGAGCTGCGAGCCCAAGGTGCCCTCGCCCAGGGCCGCCCCAGACGTGCGATGTCTTGATCTTCCCGAGACGGGGTCCCTGGAATTCAGTCGGGCCTGTCCCTCTACAGGGGGAAGATTCAGACTAGTCACAAGATAGTCAGGGGACGATTTTTGACAATTTTTCGGCACTTTTGGTGCATTTTTCTGGTATTTGTTATCTTTCGTCCAAGATCCGCCTGCAGGGGGACACGCCCGACCTAGCCCTGGAAGTCCCGACCCTTTCCCCGGCACCGGTTTTCCATGCCGAGCCGTTTTCTGACGGTTCCGGGGCCGGGTCGGGGCCCCCAGAGGCCGAGCACCGCAAGAAGCAACCTGCCGTCATCAGTTTCTCACGGCGCGTTCATGTCAGCCAGGATGTCAGGGCGGACCCAGCCGCGGCGGCGAGGAGCCCCCTGGAGGCCCCCCGCGACCAAGAAAGGCCCCCCGAGCGTCTAGGACTCCCAGGTGGAGTCGGAGCAGAGGGGGTCGGAGGATCGCGCTGCATCGCCGACGCATCGGCGATGCAGTGGCGATGCGGCTCGATATGGGGCCCGATTTTCTCCACGCTGGCGTCGCCGACGCAACGCCGACGTCGCCAGTGCATCGCCAATGCATCGCCGATACGTCGGCGATGCATTGGCGATGCGGCTCGGTCCTCCTACCCCATCTACTCGGACGCCATCAAGGAGGCCTCTAAAGCGTGATTTTCTCACCACGCGAGCATGCCTGGGTCCCTCTCCTCCCGTCCCTGCTGGAAGAGCAGCGGGACGCACACGACGGCACGAGCAAAATGCGACATGGTTAACACACAACTCGACCAGAGCCCTGGACACCATCTGTCTGCAGCATTTGTCGAGCCGGATCGGCCCGTGATGGCCCTGGGGCCCCAAACGAGGCACAATCGACCGCTGCGAAGAAAAACGGCGCCAGGGTCTCAGTGTCCTCTCTCTTTACGGTCGAGCATCTGATGAAGAGCCCCCCTGCCGAGAAGCTGGGCCAGCGTGTCGTAGCCAGCTTGCCCGAAAGCTGGCCCAGTTTCTGGAGCGCCTTCGCCCCTCCAGCGTCAACGACAGAAGTTGGCCCCGGCCTGCTTCAAGAGACTTCTGGGAAGCCGGCCCAGATTTCTTGAAGGATCGTTCTCCAAATTAGGCTTGCCCTATAGGAGTCCTAGCCCATCATAAGTAATGGGTCTTTAGGACCCCCCCCTTTTCCAATGGCCCCCCCCCTTATTTCCAATGGACCCCCCTCCCCCCCTCCCCCCCCTTGCCAATGGCACCCCCCCTTATTTCCAATGGCGCCCACCAGCTCTGTCTCCTTCTCTCGTTCTTCTCCTGTCCATCTATCTCTTTGGAGTCAACGCTGGCTGATATTTTCTTGATCACATTGTCGGCTGTATCCCACCACGCGACCCAGACCCTCGACGTCGTGTTTTTTTTTTTCCGCAGCGTCGACCCCCAGAGGTCTGGACCCCTTCCCCGGGGCCGGCTTTTCATCCTGAGCTGTTTTTGGACGGCCCCGGGGCCGAGTGAGGGCCCCGGGAGGCCGACAATGGCGAAAAACCTCCCGTCGTGACTTTTTCACAACACAAGGGGGTCTGGGGAGCATGCCTGGGTCTCCGGGTCTCCTGCGTGCCGCCGGCCGTCTTCGCGCTCTTCATGATGGCGTGCATGTGCGGGGCCTCCGCGGCCACCATCTCCAGCGATGCGCTGCAGCCCACGACGCGGCTGATCCTCCTGCTTGCAGCCGGGATCGTTGCCTTCGTGGTCCCGGCCTGGCTGGGCGGCAGGTCGCGGGCGACGGACATCTCCCGAGACGTGATCGCGTCGTGCCAAAAACAGGCCTCGGAAGGTCTTGGGCCGTTTTCGGCCTCGGGGGGCCCTCGCGGGGCCTCGGGACCATCGAAAAACGACGCAGGACGAGAAAGCGGTCCCCATGGGGAGAGGGTCGGGACTTCTGGGGGGCCCCGTAATTATGGCAAACATCAGGACCTCGCATGTTTGGGTCCGTACCCGCGGCCCCGCGGATGCCCCGCGCGGCACGCAGCCGTGCGACCGCTCATCCGCGGGATCGCGCCCCGGGTTCCAGACCGCGGGGGCGCGGATACGGATACGTTCGCCGCTCGCGAGCAGGGACGGGTTCCTGATCCCAGAGGAGGAAACAACGGCAGAGGCATAAACTGTCGGAGCTCCGCGCGGATCTCTTGGATCGACGCTGGAGTCCCCCTGCCGCGCTCCGCGCGCCAGGGACGGGCGCCCAGCGCCGATCCAAGAGGTCCGCGTGGAGCTCCGACAGCTGATGGTTGTGCACTTTTTCCTTCCTCTGTGATGCCCGTGTTCGCGGCGTTCCTCCTGTTCGAGTTCTGTGTCGGCGCCTACTTCCCGACCGTCGGCATGCTGAAGAGTCAGATCGTTCCGGAGCAGATCCGGGGCACGGTGTACAACATCTACCGCGTGCCGCTCAACGCCGTCGTGGTCTGCCTTCTGCTGTCCGACATCTCCATCCGAAAGGGTAAAAAATCATGCCCATACACTTTCGGAACTCCGTGCAGATTTCTTGGGTCGGCGCTGGGCCCCCTTGCCTGGCGCGTGGAGCGCGCGAGGGGGGACCGTGCGCCGATCCAAGGACTCCGCGCGGAGCTTCGACAGTTTATGTCCATGCTTTTTTTCTCCTTCTGTCCATGGCTTCCTGCTTCTGCTCGTGCGCCTGCCTGCTGGCGGTGGCCCTGGTGGCGGTGAGCCGCATCGCCGCCCTGAGATCCAGCGCCGGCCCCCCTGGTGACGTGGAGTCCTGCAAGGACGTCTGAGGGCGGCCCTGCCACGGCATCGTGGGCTCCCCGGCGGTGGCGCCGGCGGTTCGAGGAACAAAAGGAAGGGATCAATCAACCACATTTTCGGAGATGCGCGCGGCCTTGTTGGCTCTGCGTTGAACCTTCAGCCCTGGCGCGCGGCGCGCCATGGGCGTCGCCGCCAGGGGGCTCCAGCGCCGATCCAAGAAGTCCGCGTGGACCTCCGAAAGTTTACGTTTATGCCGTTCTCTGCTCCTCCACCGAGCTGGGGGTCTGCGTGGTGCGTGGGTGGTTGGCCAGGCGGTGGGCGCGTGGGCGTGGGCGTGTGTGTGTGTGTGTGTGTGTGTGTTTGCGGTGTGTGTGTGTGTGTGTGTGTGTGTTTTTTTGTGTGTGTGTGTGTGTGTGTGTGTGTGTTTGTGCGAGTGTGTGTGTTTGTGCGTGTGTGTGTGTGTGTGTTTGTGTTTGCGTGGTGTGTGTGTGTGTGTGTATGTGTGTGTGTCCGCCTTCTGCGACGCGCGGCACGAGGTGTCTGCTCTGACAGCGCGCTGCCCTCTCCCCGGTCGGGTGTCCTCTTCGGCTCCCCCCCGTTCCCCCCTCCGCCGGGGGACGAGGCAGGATGGGAGGGGTGGGGGGTGGGGTGGGACACAGTGTACAGATACTGGTATACTCACAAATCGTTTTTGTATACTTTTGTATTTGCAATGTGCGCATGTATGCATGTTTATCTATATTTTCATATATATATAGATATCTATGTACAGATATACGTCAACTTCTATGTTCATGCGCATGTGTGTGAATATATATATATATATATATGGGTAAATGTCGCCGCGCCGTTTGTTCCGACGCGCGGTCTTCCGTCTTGGGGAGGGCGCCGCGGCTACCATGGCAAACGCCGCCTCGGACGCGGTGGGTTTGCCGTGGGTTTGCCGCGGTGCGGGCCTCCTCGTTTACTAGGGCGCGGGACGCAGGGCTCGCCGTGGGTTTGCCGTGGTGTCGGCATCGTCCATTTGGGCGAGTCGGGAACAAACGGCGCGGCGATAAATGTAGATGTATGTATTTGCATATACATACATATGTATGTTTTGTATCAATATGTTTGTGCAGAAGTTTGCGTCTCTACAAGTATACGTTTACGTATCTGATAATGCGAACGTGTATGTATATGTATACGTTAGCCAGCGTGGATCCCACACAGTGCACCTCGTGCACTCGCGAGAAGGACTACACTTTCTGATCGCGCCTCGTTCTTTTCCGCCCGCTCCCTTTCGCCTGTTTTCTTCTAGTGCTCAATTCGCTTCCGGAGTGTCCCTCCCGTCGCTCTTCTGGCGTCTGACTTTTCTTGCGCGCCCGCTGGCCAGAAAGTGTTTCTAGCAGCGCATGTTGTGCAATCTAGGTGGAGTAGGATTTGTGGTGCAATCTATGTGGTGTAATGGATTTTTACCAATGATTTGACACATCCCATGCTCTTGCAAACATCCCACCCACCCACCCGCAACTTGGTTTGCAAAACCTCTTAAGACCGTGACGGTATGTACCAAATGGCACTTGGCAACGACACCGGCGCCGACGACGACAGCGACGTCGACGACGACGACGACGCCGACGACGACGACTGACACCGACGACGTCTCCGACTACTTCGACGACGACGACGCCGACGTCGACGACGAAGAAGACGACGACGACGACGCCGACGCCGACGACGACGACGAAGACGACGACGACGTCGCCAACGAAGACGACGACGAGGGAGGAGGGAGGACGACGACGGCGACAACGACGACAACGACGACAACGACGACAACGACGAGGGAGGAGGGAGGACGGCGACGACGCGAACGACGAAGAAGGAGGAAGGACGACGACGCCGACGACGACAACGACGATGGAGGAGGGAAGACGACGACGACGACGGCGACGAAATAGGAGGGACGACGACGAGACGCCGACGACGGACGACGACGACGACGAGGGAGGAGGAGCAAGGACGACCACGGCGACAACGACGACGGAAACGACCACGACGCCAAAGAGGACGACGACGACGAACACGAGGAAAGACAGAGGACGACGTAGGCGACGACGACGATGACGACGCGGGAGTAGGGAGGACGGCGACGACGACGACGACGCAAGAGCGCGCGTGCGCACGCTTTTGTTGAAAGTCCGTGTTGCGAAACCTTGTGTTCTTGTAGGTTCTGAATTTTTTGGCGAAACACGATTTTGAAATCCTTCCGAAATCGATGGGTTTTGAAGGATTTCGGCGTGCGACGGCGCGCGCGTCTGCACTTCGTCCCGTTTTTTGCAGAGGATTCTCGCACGCGCAAGGGCGTTCGACAGATTTCGACATGCGCGCGCGAAGCCCGTTTGGTAGCACTTTGTAAAAATCTTGAAAAACCTATGGTTTTCTTAAGATTTCGCAAGAGCTCGCGCGTAAGCTTTCTTAGCAAATCAGTGTTGCGAAACCATTTTTTTTTTTTTTTTTTTTTTTATATATATTGGAAACTCGATTGCGAAATCCTTCTGACACCGAAGGTATTTGAAGGATTTCGGCATGCGCGCGCGATGACGCGCGCGTGTGCACTTCGTCATATTTTTTGCAAGTGATTCGTGCAACAAGTGTTCTGTTAGAACAAAAGATGTCCCCGCGTATCGTTTTTTTACAAGGGAACCTCAGGGGGGGCGATTCCGGCCCCTCGGGGATAGAATAAATTCATATTTCGTATGGACATGTGGTCAGAATCATGTATGATTAACATACCCGAAAGGGGGGCGGATAACGCTGGGGGGGGTAGAGTCTATTCTGTTTTTGGAAAGGAGAATCAATCACTTGCTCAACTTGAAGCTGTCGTTTCCACTGCTCGTGCCAACATCCCACCCTCCCACCCGCAACTTGGTCGCAAGACCTCTTAAGGCCATGACGGTACGTACCGAATGGCACTTGGCAGCGACACCGACGCCGACGACGACAGCGACAACGACGACGACGACGCCGCCGACAACGACTACGACGACACCGACGACGTCTCCAACGACTTCGACGACGACAACGACGACGACGACACCGACGACGACGCCGACGCCGACGACGACGACGACGACGATGACAACGTCGACGACGACGACGACGACGCCGACGACGACGACGCCGGCGACGACGACGAAGACGACGACGACGTCGACGACGTCGCCAACGACGACGACGACGAGGGAGGAGGGAGGACGACGACGGCGACAACGACGACAACGACGATGGAGGAGGGAGGACGGCGACGACGCGAACGACGAAGAAGGAGGGAGGACGGCGACGCCGACGACGACAACGACGAGGGAGGAGGGAGGACGACGACGACGACGAAGACGACGGCGACGAAATAGGAGGGACAACGACGAAACGCCGACGAAGACGACGAGGGAGGAAGGACGACCACGGCGACAACGACGACGGAAACGACGACGACGCCAAGACGACGACGATGAGGAAAGACAGAGGACGACGACGGCGACGACGACGACGAGGGAGGAGGGATGACGGCGACGACGACAACGACGACGAAGGAGCGCGCGCGCACGCTTTTGTTGAACATCCGTGTTGCGAAACCTTGTATTTTGCAGGATTTTTCGAAACTCGTTTTTTTTGGAGTCCTTCCGAGACCGAAGGTTTTTGAAGGATTTCGGCATGCGCGCGCGACGACGCGCGCGTGTGCACTTCTTCTTGTTTTTTGCAGAGGGTTCTCGCGACGGCACGCGCGCAAGGGCGTTCGAAAGATTTCGACATGCGCTCGCGCAAAGCCCGTTCGGTTTTTTTTTTGATTCCGCAAGAGCGCGCGCGTAAGCTTTTTTTGAAAATCAGTGTTGCGAAACCCTGTGCTTTTTGAATGTTTTTTTGGAAACTCGATTCTGAAATCCTTCCGAAGCCAAAGGTTTTTGAAGGATTTCGGCCTGCGCGCGACGACGCGCGCGTGTGCACTTCGTTTCGTTTTTTGCAAAGGGATTCCTGAAAACTTATGATTTTTGATAAACGAGTGTGTGCGCATAGTTTTCTTGTGCAGAGGATGGCGGGGGGAACCGATACTGGTTTGGCTGGGATAGTTTGAATTCGCAGGTCGGATGGACATTTGGTCAGAACCCTATGTGTTTTACATCGCTTCCTGGGGGTTCTTTGAGTTCGGGGGGGGAGGGTGGTAGAACCTATTTTTTTGACGAGAGCATACATCTTGTGCAATATAGGTGGTGCAATCTTTGTGGAACAATCTCTGTGGTGCAGTATCTGTTGTGCACTACATGATGTGCAATTGTATAAGTTATGTTGTGCACGCCAAGTGGTGCGACCTATGCTGTGCGCAACCCGTGTCTTTCACAAACGTAGAGGCAATCGATGATTCTTGTCTTTTGGGTCCCTCTTTGGAGGTCTTTTGGAGGCCTCTTGGGGCGTCTTGGGGGTTTTGGGCCGTCTTGAGGCCATCTTCGGTGTCTTGGAGCGATCTTTCGGCGACCCGGGGCCCTCTCGGACCGTTCTGGGGGCCTCTTGGGGCGCTCTCGGCCTGGGGCCCTCTTGGGCCCGAAAATGGCGCTGGAAGAGTCTGGGAGCCCTGGGAGGCACGTGGGAAGGCCCGGAAGATTTGGCGGTTTGGGGTCCAGGCCAGTTCCAAATAATCCTCAGGCTTGAGGCTCGAGGCTTAAGGGATGAGGCCACGCTTTGCCCGGCGGCCGCGGCGGCCTCTCCCGGCCTGATTATTTCATTACTTAGGGGCTTCGCGCCACTGGGGCGTCGGCAGAGGCAAGGCCACCAGCACGCCTACCTCTTTGCAGCCTTTATTGGTGGACACTCCAACTCGCGCCTAAGGGTACGGTGGTGGATGCACATACGTGTGCGCACAGGTAGTTGTATATGTAAACGTATACGCATGTGTGTTTGTGTGCGTGTGTGTCTTGTGTTTGAATTTCTAGTTGCTTGGGTCTGTGTGTAGGTCTAGCTGTATGTATGTACGGAAGTTTGTATGTGGATGTCTGATTGTGTGCCTGTGCCTGTGTCTGTGTCAATGTCTGTTTCTGCGTCTGTGTCTGTGTTTGTGTCTGTGTATGCATGTGTGCCTGTCTGTCTGTATATGTTTTTCAATGTACATATTTTTCCCTGTATATATATAAATGTGTGTGTCTGTACGTAAGATGACGGGGGATATCTTATGCTCCTCCTGTTGCCGCGCCGCCCTTCCCCCCTCCCGTGACCTGTCTCTGGCCTCGCCCGTCAGGTGCCTTGCCCTGGCCTGCCCAGCTCTTCCTGTCCATCCCCCCCCCACCGGCGGCCTCTGGTTGCACAGGGTCGTGACGCTGTTGAACGGATGCCTTCCCCTTCCTCCGCTTCGTTCCCCTCCTGCTCCTCCTCCATTCCTTCTCCTCATAAATAATTTCTCCTTGTCGCACCCCGAGGCCAGTTTTTACGGCGGTCTGGGCGTTTCGCTTGAGACTTCATCACCACTCATGATTCTGAAGCTGAAATATTGGCAACAGTTTCGCAGATGGAGGGCGGGTCGTTTTCAAATGGTGTCTCTCGCCTTAGCGCGGCGCGCATTCGTTTTAAAGAAGTGCAAGCGTTTCACGGATTGAGGGCGGCTCCTTTTTTGAACATGTGGCTCTCGCCTTAGCGCGGCGCGCATTCTTTGTAATAAATTGCCAGGATTTCGCGGATTGAAGGCGGGTCGTTTTCAAAATGTGGGTCTCGCTTTTTTGGCGCGGCGCACATTCGTTTCTTGAAACCTGGGCGAGGGCTGCTAAAACCGTGGCTGCTAAAACGGCCCTGCAGGAAGGAAAGAACAACTTCTCGGAATGAGGCGCGGCACGCGAAACAGTCAACGGGCTTCTTCCCAGAAGGACGAAGACAACTTCCCCGAGGCCGATTTTAGCAACCACGCATTTAGCAGCCCTTGCCCGGCTTCCGAGTTTCAAACATTTGCAATAACTTTACGGGTTGAGGGCGAGTGTTTTTCAAAGCGTGGCTCTCGCCCCAGCGCCGCGCACATCTGTTTTAAACATCTGCAAGAGTTTCACGGATTGAGGGCGGTTCGTTTTCAATATGTGGCTCTCGCTTCAGCGTGGTGCACATTCGTTTAAACAAATTGCAAGAGTTTCACGGGTACCCATCATCAACGTACCAGAAAGGGTGTTCTGGAAGGATTCAGGATTATGCGGGTGCGCCAGTTACGCTGGTTCTTTGTGTTGAAATCCTGGGAATGGCGTTTTGACGCGATTCAGGATCGTCAAATCGCAACAGTCAGTTAGATCCGTGGCGTTGGAATTCCGAGAACAATGTTTTGGCATGCTTCAGGGTCTTCAAAAGAGTGTCTTCCAACGAGGCAGTTCCATCAATGGAAATGAACCGTTGTAGGGCCTATGCAGAGGGAGCTTGGAGGGAGGGTTTACTCCAACATCGTTGATGACTCTTGGGTTTACACTGGTCCTCCTTTCTCCTCCTTCTCCTCCCGCCTCCCCTCAGTCCAAGGACAGCTGCTTGCGGCCTCCTCGTGCCCACGGGGTTGAGTTTCTTGTCACTTGCCTCCGTGTTCGCCCACGGTTGGCCTTCGTATCACGCGCAATTCATTCTCGAGGCTGGCACGGGCCTTCTCAGACCCACTGAATTGCTGTGTCAGGGGAAGAGACGCGAGGTCTTGATCCATGGGCCGCATCCGCCTCCAAACTTGCTGTCGGGAAACTTCCTGGGCATGTGCGCGCAAGTTCAAGATGCTGCATCGAAGTTTGAAGCCACCGCCAAAGCCGTCACCGACACCTACGCCGAGCTCGGCATCCATCGTGCAGTGCCTGGTTGGCGTCAACGATTCCGCGTTTTTCATGGCCGAGAAGGGCCCCCGCTTCAGGCACCTTGTTCTCACCGCGAGCTCCTTTCCTCGTGCGCGCGGCGCCCTTCTTGCCGCCCGCAGGTTTGCCGCCCGCTAAGGCGCGACGGCCACCCTGAGCAGCCACGAGAACGAGACGGGCCATTCCAGGGTGCAGCGCGCGCTGCAGAAGGCTTGCCCCCTCGCCTTGCAGGATCCCCTCCGCCGCGGCGCGACGCACTTCGCCATCCGCAGGCGCCTGGAAACTGTTCAAGACTGCCTCCTCCGCCGCGCCGGTGCACGGGCCGCACGCTGGGCCCCGACGTGCTCCCCGAAGATCGCGACGGCGGCGGCGAGGCCGAGCGGATGACCTGATGCGTCGCGTACCCGGACTAGGGGAACGAACCATGACATAAACATTCAAACTCGGAGGTCTGCGCGGATTTCTCGGATCCGAGGAATCCGCTCGGACCTCCGAGTTCTTGTGTCTATGTCATTGTTGGTTCCTCCATGGACAGCGTGCTGCTGAGGGGGGACTTCCGCCCGCTGTGCAACTCCCTCCAGCAGCGGCGCCGTATCGCCGAGGAGGTGTGCAGGCAGGCCCGGAGCAACGGCATGCTCGGCCGTCGCCTGCTGGAGCTGCGGCTGCTCGGCAGCAGGGGCACTGATGAGCACGGGATCCGCGAGCAGGCGCTGCGTCGGTGTGAGGAAGCTGCCCAACGCCGTGCCCGCCGCCGCTGGGTCGCCGGACGGCGGGTGGCCGACTCTGAGTTATCTCAGGAGGTCCCGGACGACATGGTGGACGAGGGCAAGGACACCGACGACTCCGAGCCCATGGACGTGCTGAGTCTGGAGGCCATCCCCGACGACCTGGAGGCTAGGTGGCTTCGCCTGCGCACCTACCTCGCCACGCTTCCGCCCGCGCGCGTCTGGGCCGCCCTGAAGATGCTCGTGGGCGGGTGGGCGGCCTCGACGAGGATGCACGCCCTCCGGAGCAAGCACCACATGGCCTGCCCGCGACTCTGGCACCAGCTGAGCCTCCCGAGGGGCCAGCTGGGCGCGTCATAGCTGGTGCGCATCGGGCTGCCTCCCGTGGACGCCGAGTTCGATGTCGAGGACGGGATTCCGAGCGCGGTGGCGCGGATGGGGGTTGCCACCCGCGCCTACCACCACGAGAAGGTCGGCGCCGTGCCTCCCACTTACCACGCGCAAGACGAGGCCGTTGCTGCCACCCGTCGCGCCCTGAGGCTCCAGCCAGACCTCGCGGGCGGGGTGCGGCCGCGGCGCGGTTGATCGAAGGATGGCGCTCCCAGTGGAGTCGTTCGCTCCTCCCTCCTCCCCCTCCCCCCTGTCCTCCTTCTTGATAACCGAGTGTTGCCTTCTCCTTCTCCGTCCTCCCTCTTGCCTAGTTCCTCCCCCCTCTCTTGTCCCCCCCTCCCCCCCTTCCCTCTTCCGTTCCCCTCCGTAGCAGCTTGGAACGTGCCCCGTCAGTGGAGAAGGTCATGCACAGGAAATGGACAGCAGTGCGGGGCAGCGCATGACTGCAGGCGTCGCTTCTCCGGACGCGCCTCGACCCTCTGGAGGCCCTTCTCTTCCAAGCTTTGCTACTTTGCTCTCAGGGAGTCTCTACTTGCGTGAAGATGTTTCGAGCCAACTCGCCTCCGAGCGTTTTCAGATGAATCTTAAACTTCGTCGTTTCGCTCTTAGGGAAGCTCTACGAGTCAAGTAGGGTTACCGACTTCGTATAGAACCGACAAAGATACACTGCGCCCCCCGCTCCTTCCTCCTCCTTCTTCCTTCCTCCTTCCTCCTTCCTCCTCCTTGGAAGTGCCTCGCCCGGCCTCCGTCGATGTGCGGCCCGGCGAGGACCGCTCGTGAGGGCAGCCCAGCCGCCCGAGCTCTGCGGGCCCAGGAGTGGGGGAGGGGCAGGGGGGTACGGCCGACCAGGAGCGAATATCAGTATCGGTCCTCCTTCTTTCCGTTCCTCCTCATCCTCCTCCTCCTCCCCCTCCTCCTCCTCCTCCTCCTCCTCCTCCTCCTCCTCCCCCTCCTCCCCCTCCTCCCCCTCTCCTCCTCCTCTTCCTCCCCCTCCTCCTCTTCCTCATTCTCCCCCACCTCTTCTCCATCTTCCTCCCCCCAGTGTGTGTGTGTGTGTGTGTGTCTCGGTGTTGGTGTTGGTGATGGTGATGGTGGTGATGGTGGTGGTGGGTTCAGGTGGGGGTGGGGTGGGTGGTCGTGGGCAGTGGGTGGGTGGGTGGGGGGTTGGGTGGTTGGTGGTGTGTTTGGAGCAGAATGACGGCGGCGACGACGACGACGACGCCGACTCCGACGACGACGACAACGACACCGACGACGACGACGACTGTGATGGTGATGCTGATGCTGATGCTGCTGCTGATGATGATGAGGAGGATGACGATGCTGCTGCTGATGATGATGCTGATGCTGCTGCTGCTGATGATGCGATAGGTGGATGATGACGACGATGGCGGGGATGATGATGACGACGATGATGATGATGATGATGATGATGATGATGATGATGATGATGAGGATGATGATGATGATGATGATGATGATGGTGATGATGATGCTGTTGTTGATGATGATGACGATGATGCTGCTGATGATGATGATGATGATGATGAGGATGCTGATGATGATGCTGTCGCTGCTGCTGCTGCTGATGTGGCTGTTCATGATAATGGAGATGGTGATGCTGCTGCTAATGATGATGATGATAATGATGATGATGATGATGATGATGATGATGATGATGATGATGATGATGATGAGGATGATGATGGTGATGATGACGAGGAGGAGGAGGAAGAAGAGGAGGAGGAGGAGGAAGAGGAGGAGGAGGAGCAGGAGCAGGAGGAGGAGGATGATGAGGAGGACCAGGAGGAGAAGGAGGAGGAGGAGGAGGCGACGCATGGGAGGGTGCAGACATGGGCATCAAGTGTCAGCTGTCACTGCGCCGCGCCTTGGGAGCCACCAGCGCCCCGCACGCGAGAGGCAATCCTCCTTTCGCTCCTGCTTGTCCTGCTTTTTCTGCCCAATGTCCTCACCCTTTCTTTTTCCGTCCGCATCTCCCTTGGCGTCTTCATCATCTCTCTCCTTCAGCTCCCCCCTCCCTTCTTTTTCGGTATCCCTCCCTGCTCCCTCCTCCGCCACCTTCCCCTCCACCTCCTCATCATCATCCTTCCTTTTTCTGCTGCTGCTGCTGCTGCTGCTCCTCCGTCTCCTCTTCATTCTTCCCAGCTCCACCGATGCCTCCCTCCCTCCCTCCCTGCCTCCCCCCCTCTCTCTCTCTCTCTCCCTGCCTCCTTTCCTCCGTCCCTCCCTCCCTCCACCTCCTCCTCCTGCCCCTTCGTCCCTCCTTCCTCTTCCCCCCCCTTTTTCGCAGCCCTGCGCCCGCGTGTGCGTAGACTGTCCCCATGGATGGCACCCGCACGCAGGGCCCTCGCGAGCCGAGGCGCACGCCAGAAAGGAGAGGAGAAAGAGAGAGAGAGAGAGAGAGAGAGAGAGAAAGCGAGACCGAGAGCGAGAACAGGCGTAGACTTTTTTTCGTCAGCGTCGAGGCGGCGAAGTCCGCACCAGCGTGACAGCTAGGTAGGGGCACTAACTAGCGAATTGGCTGGCGTGCCAGGAGGGAGGGGGGAGGCCGACGAGAGGAAAGAGGGGCGTTCAGACGCCGAAGAGTTCGTCGATGAGCAGCCGGCGGGCGGCAGCAGCCAGGCGCGCCGGGCCAGAGCGCGGCGGGCGGCCGTGGCGAACCACGGGGGCAAGACTGGCGCGGAGTGGCAGCCAGCCAGGGGCTGGGCGATCATAGGAGACACCGCGAGCGTCGTACCGCGGCGTCCCGAAGAGAACGGAACAGGCGTAGACACGATCACAGCCAGATGGCTCCCTGGGTCCACGAGCCTAACACGGAAGGGGTAAGGAATCCGAGCTACAGTGCCCAGCACAAGACCGACCGACAGACAGCACACGAAGCCGGGAGGAAGTGGCTGACGAAGGATAGAGTAGGATGTGCGAAGACGAAGGGGCCGAAACCAGGCGGGGCGGCCGACCATGCTGGTTGGGCGCTCGTGTTGACGGCCGTCGCCTGACATGCAAGCCGGGGGCGACCATAGCGAAAGTGGCGATGGACGCCGAGGGTTCGAATTCAAGAACAATCCAACTTTGAAAATAGAACTCGCACAACCACCCTCAAATCATGGTGTGGACGTGAAGCGGGACCTCCGCCAGGTCTGCCGACGTTGTCGGCGCATCATTCAGAGCTCACGTGTCTGTCGGGGCTGTTTTGTAAGGCAGTCCTATGCCGGAGTCTTAGCCGGGGTCGGAGTAAGCCGCGGAGCTGGCGTGTCAATCGAGGCGGGCACGACTGTCCGAGCAAGTGTTGCAACGGTCGCCGGAGCCGGGGTCAGAACTGGCGTCGAAGCTGGCGTCGGAACCCGCGTCTCCCGCGAAGCTCGCATACGCCAGAGCTAATCTTGGAGCAGCCGCTGGCGTAGGAGTCCGAGCTGGAGTCGTGGCCGGCGTCGAAGCCCGCGTCGGAGCTTGCCGGAGTGGCTGTCGGAATTGGAGGCAGATCTGGAGTCGGAACATCCGCGTTTCCGGAGCTGGTCTCCGCAGATATCACCCTTCGAGGGCTGGTGCAAACGGGGGGACCACGATGGGGAAGCCAGACAACTAAATGAACCACTTGAGCAGAGCCGAGGCCGATGGAAGCCATGGATTTTCCTTCGGTTTTTGAACATTGTTTGCCTTCTTGGCTTTTCGGATTTCCGACGCCCAAAGACGGCCCACATGGCCCCCAACATCGCCAAGACGACCCCCGAGGCCCCCAAAAGGCGCCCAAGACGGCCTAAGAGGGCCCCAAGACGGCCCAAGAGGCGCCCAAGTCGGCCCAAGAGGGCACAAAGACGGCCCCAAGAGGGGGCCCAGTTGGGGAACCCGAGCGGACATTTCGAGCCCCCGGCCCGGAGGTGCCCTCGGGAGGTCAGTCAACGCGGCCAGGAACGCGACGATGAAGTACGCCAGCTGCTCCTTCTTCTCCTCCTCCTCCTCCTCCTCCTCCTCCTCCTCCTCTTCCTCCTCCTCCTCCTCCTCCTCCTCCCCCTCCTCCTCCGTCTCCTCCTGCTCTTCTTCCTTCTCATTTTTTCGTTGGGCGAATCTGGGCGAACTTGATCGTCGTGGCTGTAGCGTTCCAGTGGCGCAGCCGAGATCGAAGAGAAGGATGCGCCTTTTCAGGCATGCGGTAACAAATTCAGGTTGCTGCCAGTGCGGACATGAGAGGGGCAAAGCTCATCCTCCTCCTCCTCCTTTTCTTCCTCCTGGTCCTCATACCTCCTCCACCTCCTCCTCCTGCTCCTCCTCGGCCTCCCCCTGTTTCTCGGCCTCCTCTCCTCTTCCTCCTCCTCCTCCTCGTCCTCCTTCTCCCCCTGTTCCTCCTAGGCCTCCACCTCCCTCTCCCCCTCCTCCTCCTCCTTCTCCTCCTCCTCTTCCTTCTCCTACGTCTCTCCTCCTCCTCCTCCTCGTCCTCCTCCTTCTCCTCGTCCCTCCTCCTCCTCCTCCTCCTCGCCCTCCTTTCCTCCTCCTCCTCCTCCTCCTCCTCCTCCGCCTCCTCCTCCGCCTCCTCTCCTCCTCGTCCTCCTCCTCTCCTCCTCCCCACCTACTCGGACCCCTCCTCCTCCGCCTCCCTCCTCCTCCTCCTCCTCCTCCTCCTCCTCCTCCTCCTCTTTCTCCTCTTCTCCTCCTCCTCCTTTCTCCTCCTCCTTTCTCTTTCTCTCCTCATACCCCCTCGTCTTCTTCTTCTTCTCCTCCTCCGCCTCCTTCCTCCGCCTCCTCCTCCTGCTCCTTCTTCTTCTGTTCTCCTCCTTCTCCTCCTCCTCCCTCGGCCTCCTCCCCTTGTTTCTCGGCCTCTTCGTTCTTCTCCTCCTCCTTCTCCTCCTCCTCCTTGTCTTCCTCCTCCTCCTCGTGCTCCTCCTCCTGCTCCGCCTCGGCCCTTCCCCCTGTTTTTCGGCCTCTTCCTCCTTCTCTTCCTTCCCTGCTCCTGCTCGGCCTCAACCTCTTCGGTCCCCTCCTCCTCCTTCTCCTCCTCCTGTTCCTCCTCCTCTAACTCCTCTTCTTTCTCTTCCTCCTCCTCCTTCTCTTCTTCCTCCTCCTGCTTCTCCTCGGCCTTCTCCGCCTCTTCTTCTTCCTCTTCCTCCTCTTCCGCTTTATCCTGCTCCTCCTCCTTCTCCTCCTCCTCATCCCCCGCTTCCTCCTCCTTCTCCTCCTCCTCCTCCTCCTCCTCCTCTTCCTCCTCCTCCTCCTCCTCCTCCTCCTCCTCGTACCTCCCAGCTTCTTCCGCCGCCCTGCTGCCCTCCGACGTGCGGGGCAGCTTCGGCATCCTCCCGCGGGCCCCGCGGCACGTCTGGGCGGGGCCCGCCTCCCCCTGTTGCGCTGGCCTCCTCCCTCCGGCGTCCCCCTTCGTCCCTCACCTCCTCCTCCCCTCCCTCCGGCCCCATCCCCTCCTCCCCTTCTTAACCTCCCCCCCACCTCCTCCTCCTCCTCCCTCTCCTTCCTCCTCCTCCTCCTTCTCCTGCCTCCTCCTCCTCCTCCTCCTCCGCCTCCCCCTCCTCCTCCTCCTCCTCCTCCTCATCCTCCGCCTCCTCCTCCTCCTCCTCCTCTCCTCCTCCTCCTCCTCCTCCCCTCCTCCTCCCCTTCTCCCCCCCTTTCGTCCCTCCTTCTCCTCCCCCTCCTGCCATCCCCCCTCTTCCCCTCCTCCCCTCCTCTCTCCTCCTTTGTCCCCGCTCCTCCCTCCCCCCCCTCGTCCCGCTCTCTTTTTTTTTGTTGCGCTGGGCGGAGTTGAGCATCGAGGCTGTATCGTTCCTCGGGTGCAAAACAAAGGCCGACTCGGCCAGAATGGCGAACGATGGAGAACTAGGCGGCAGCATGCCCGTGCGGTAAAGGAGGGGCTTAAAGTGGAAGAGCTGCAGAGGGCCCGGAAGGGCGCAGAGTAACTGTGCCCTCCCCCCTCCTCCCCAGACCCCCGACGTCGTGATTCCTTCACGACGTCGACTCCCAGAAGTCTGGGCCCCTTCCCCGGGAGCGGCTTTTCATTCCGACTCGTTTTTCGAAGGTCCCGGGACCAGGTAAGGGTCTCCCGGAGGCCGAAGATCGCGAAACCCCCTCCGTCGTGTTTCTTTTTTCTTCACAGAGCGAGCGGGTCTGCCCCCCACCCCCCTCCCGGCCCCTGGTTGCCGCGCCCTGGGAGGAGGCATAAAGTGCCGCCGCCCACCCCCTGCGCAGTGTCTGCGCGCGCGGGGCCCTCGCGGAGCCCGTGGGCGTCCGTTCTTCGGAAGCGCACGCTGCGAGGAAGAAAAAGGTGGCGGGCGGGGAAGGAGGGAGGGTGGAGGAAGAGGAGGGAGGCGAGGGTGGAGGGTGGAGGAGGAGGAGGGAGGGCAGATGGGGAGGAGGAGGAGGAGGAGGAGGAGGAGGAGGAAGAGGCGGAGGCGGATGATGATGATGATGATGATGATGATGATGATGATGATGATGATGATGATGATGATGATGATGATGATGATGATGATGATGATGATGATGATGATGATGACGATGATGAGGAGGAGGAAGAGGAATATACACACCGCATAGACCACCATTCGGGTGATAAGGAGGCGAGGGGGGGGGACCACCGTCGCACTCGATCGATCTCACTATCGATCTCGCTATCGATCTCATTATCGATCTCATTCGATCAATTTCACAATCGATCTGGCTATCGATCTGGCTATCGATCTCACTCTCGATCTCAACTAGATCGATATCACAATCGTCTCACAATCGATCTCACAAATCGATCTGGCTATCGATCTCACTATTGATCTCACATTCGGTCTCACGTCGGGACACCATCCGATATCACTACGATCCATTCGATCGATCTCACAATCCGACCTCACAATCGATCTCACATTCGTCTCACTATCGATCCACTATCGAGTCCAATCGATCTCACAATCGATATCACATCGATTTGATATCGATCTCACTATCGAAACCACTATCGAAGTCATGATCGAACTCCTCGTTCGATCTCACTAGTCGATCTCACAATCGATCTCACATCGGTCCTCCTATCGATCTCACTATCGATATCACAAATCGATCTCACAATCGATCTCACAATCGCTCTGACTATCGATCCCATATCGAGCTCACCTATCGAAGTCCATGATCGCCCTCTCGTTCGATCTCACTATCGATCTCACTATCGATATCACAATCAATATCACAATCGATCTCACATTCGGTCTCACTATCGATCTCACTATCGAACTCACTATCGATCTCACTATCGATCTCACATTGCGTCTCACTATCGACCTCACTATCGATATCACAATCGATCTCACAATCGATCTCACATTCGGTCTCACTATCGATCTCACTACCGAACTCACCATCATCACCACCATCATCATCACCATCATCATCATCGTTGTCAACATCATCATCATCATCGTCATCATCATCATCATCATCACCGACGGGACACCGACGGGACACCGGCGGGACACCGCGGGGCCCCGGCCGCCCGGAAGGGAGCCATTTAGTCCGGCCGCGCCTCAGCCACACGGGACACCAGCGGGACACCCGCGGGACACCGCGGGGCCCCGGCCGCCCGGAAGGGAGACATTTGGTCCGGCCGCGCCTCAGCCACAGGAGACTTTCTTCTCGCCCGCCCACGCAGCTTCGCCTCGCCCGCACGCACGGCACGCACGAACACGAAACCGAAATCGATTTCCCGGTAGGGGGGCTCTCCGTTCCACTGCGATCTCACCCCCTCGCCTCCGATTAGGAACATGAGTAGCAATACCGCATAGACCACCATTCGGGTGATAAGGAGGCGAGGGGGGGGGGACCACCGTCGCACTCGATCGATCTCACTATCGATCTCGCTATCGATCTCATTATCGATCTCATTCGATCAATTTCACAATCGATCTGGCTATCGATCTCGCACTCGATCTCACTAACGATCTCACTATCGATATCACAATCGATCTCACAATAGATCTCACAATCGATCTGGCTATCGATCTCACGATCGATCTCACATTCGGTCTCACGATCGATCTCACTACCGATATCACTATCGATCTCATTCGATCGATCTCACAATCGATCTCACACTCGATCTCACATTCGGTCTCACTATCGATCTCACTATCGATATCACAATCGATCTCACAATCGATCTCACAATCGATCTGACTATCGATCTCACTATCGAGCTCACTATCGAAGTCATGATCGACCTCTCGTTCGATCTCACTATCGATCTCACTATTGATATCACAATCAATATCACAATCGATCTCACATTCGGTTTTGCTATCGATCTCACTATCGAACTCACTATCGATTTCACTATCGATATCACATTGGGTCTCACTATCGACCTCACTATCGATATCACAATCGATCTCACAATCGATCTCACGTTCGGTCTCATTACCGAACTCACCATCATCACCACCATCATCATCACCATCATCATCATTGTCAACATCATCATCATCATCGCCATCATCGTCATCATCATCATCATCATCACCGACGGGACACCGACGGGACACCGGCGGGACACCGCGGGGCCCCGGCCGCCCGGAAGGGAGACATTTGGTCCGGCCGTGCCTCAGCCACACGGGACACCAGCGGGACACCGGCGGGACACCGCGGGGCCCCAGCCGTCCGGAAGGGAGACATTTGGTCCGGCCGCGCCTCAGCCACAGGAGACTTTCTTCTCGCCCGCCCACGCAGCTTCGCCTCGCCCGCACGCACGGCACGCACGAACACGAAACCGAAATCGATTTCCCGGTAGGGGGGCTTTCCGTTCCACTTCGATCTCACCCGCTCACCTCCGACTAACAATACGAATAGCAATGCCACTGATAATAATACTAACCATGCTATGACTAATAATAGTAATGGCGGTAATAAACATACCACTCATAGTAAGACAAATATCATGAAGAAGAGGATAATGATGAGGAGGAAGATGAGGATGAGGATGAAGAGGACGAGGAGGAGGAGGAGGAGGAGGAGGAGGAGGAGGAGGAGGAGGAGGAGGAGGTTGCGTCACGCACCTGTTCCGTGCAAAGTACGAGGACGGGGACTGGCTTACCAGGCTCGACAGAGCCTTCATACAGTTTGTGGAGGACTTCCTGGGCGACGCCCTCGACAAAGACCAGCGGGCGCAATGCTTCCTCCGGTTGGCCGACGGTGGCTTCGGGCTCGCCTCGGCCGCGCAGGCGGCGGCCGCCGCCTACCTGGGATGCTGGGCGCGCGCCCTCCGCAGCGTGGGCGCCTGCCTGGACGAGCCCTCCTGGACGCTGCTCAAGGAGCGCTGCCCCCCGGTGGCCGAGGCCATAGCGAGGGCGGAGACTCGGCTCCAGGCGCAGAGCGGGGGGTCTCTCGAGGCGATCGACTGGACCGGCTGCATGGGCGAACCATTCCAGGGGATGCAAGGAAAGTGGGCGGGCGACCTCCGCAGCAAGGCACGCGAGCGGCTGCTGGCCTCCCTGGGGACAGACGACAGGATGGGCTTCCTCTCGCCATGCGGCCCCGGCGCAGCAGGGTACTTGGAGCCGCCCGTCCTCCGCGAGGGACAGACGCCCGCTAGAATGCCAGACGAAAATTTCCGCATCGCCCTCAAGTTGCACCTGCCTGTGTGCCCGCCGGGCGCGACCTGCAAGCTCCGCAAGGCCGACGGAACGCTGTGCGGGGAGGCACTCGACCGACGCGGCCGCCACGCCCTGAAGTGCCCGTGCGGCCCCTACCGCAACAACAAACACAACGGCCTCCGGGACTTCTGCGCCAGCTACCACAAGCGGGCCACGGGACACGCAGCGCAGACGGAGCAAAGAGTTGTTGCTTGGGACAGGGCGAACCCGCGGACAGGGCGCCTCGAAGAGGCGCGGCTCGACGTCGCCACCCGCGACGCGGTGACCGGCCAGACAGTGTTCTTGGACACGAGCGTGACCTGCGCGCACAGCGGCACTGCGCCGCGCCAGCAGGCTCGCTCGAACAAGGACGGCCTCGCCGCCACCAACGCGGAGGACGCCAAGCGGGAGCGCTACCCGCCCGAGGGGGGCCAGATCATCCCGGTCATCTTCGAAACAGGAGGACGCCCGGGAGACGTCACCGTGGCGTATGTCCGCTCCTGGGGTCACGACGTGGCCCCTGCGGAGCGGACAGAGGTCATCCGCTATGGATGGCAGCAGCTCAGCACCCGGCTGCATCTCGGCAGCGCCGAGACTATCTTGGCGGCCGTCGGGCGCTGAGGCTCTACCAGGAGCGCCCCGACTCTCTTGAGCCGACGCTGACGGGAAGGCACTAGTAGGGCCACTGCCCGCGGCAACACCAGCGCCGACAACGGCGCAGGGACCGCGGCGCCGACGACGGCGACGGCTGCGCGGCTGCTGCCCCCCGCTCCCCGTGCTCCGCCGCCCCCGCCCCCCGCCGCCGACGAACGCTACGATGACGACGATGGCGGCCGAAGCCTCCCGCCCCCCGGACCCCGCCGCGGTGGCTTCCGCCCTCCGCCCCCGCCGACGTGATTCGACGCCCCCTCTCCTCCCCCTCTCCTTCGGCCGGTCGCCCCTGCTTGTTTTTTCCCCATATCCTATGATGGGGTTTTTGTTATTACTTGGACGCCTCCTACTCCCTCTTCCTCCTCCTCTTTCCTCCTCCCCTCTTCCTCTTTCCTCATACTCAGACTTACTCATACACAGACTTACTCATATTCAGATTTACTCATACTCAGACCTACTCATACTCAGACTTACTCACACTCAGACATACTCATACACAGACTTACTCATACACAGACTTACTCACACCCAGACGTACTCATACACAGCTTACTCATACACAGACTTACTCATACACAGACTTACTCATACTCAGGCATACTCATACCCAGACCTACTCATACTCAGACTTACTCAACACACATCAGATTTGGAGGATGTCTCAGGCGGGGCGCTCGTTTCAGCACCCCTTAGGGGAGCCGCCAGGGGTGATTGCACGGGTTCGTTCGCGGCCATTTTGTGGGGATGTCTCAGGCGGTTTGCCTGTTTCCGGGCTCAACATCCTTCGCTTGGAGAGCAGATTGTGAGGATGTCTCAGGCGGGGCGCTGGTTTCAGCACCCCTAAGGGGAGCCGCCAGGGGTGATTGCACGGTTCGTTCGCGGCCATTTTGTGGGGATGTCTCAGGCGGTTTGCTTGTTTCTGGGCTCAACATCCTTCGCTTTCGGAGCAGATTTGGAGGATGCCTCGAGCGAGGCGCTCATTTTCACCCCCCCGGTGGGCCAGACTTTGAGGATGTCTCGATCGGTTTGCTTGTTTTGGTGGCCAGGCTCGTGGCCCTAAGGGGAGCCGCCAGGGGTGGTTGCACGGGCTCGTTCGCGGCCATTTTGTGGGGATGTCTCATGCGGTTTGCTTGTTTCTGGGCTCAACATCCTTCGCTTTCGGAACAGATTTGGAGGATGTCTCGAGCGAGGCGCTCATGTTCACCCCCCAGGTGGGCCAGATTTTGAGGATGTCTCGATCGGTTTGCTTGTTTTGGTGGCCAGGCTCGTGGGCGCAGATTCTTCTCAGGATGCCACAGGAGGCTCCAACAGGCTCCAGGAGGCCCCAGGAGACCACATGAGGTCCCAGGAGGCCTCAGGAGGCCACAGAAAAACTCAAGAGGCCACAGGATGTCCCAAGAGGCTCCAGGAGGCCTCAGGAAGCTCCAGAAGGCCTCAGGAAACCACAGGAGGCCCCAGGAGGCAACAGGAAGCGCCAGGAGGCCTCGGAAGGCAACAGGAGGCCCCGAGAGGCCCCAGGAGCAGGAGGCCTCAGAAGGCAACAGGAGTGGCTCCAATCCCATGTGTTTTACGTATGCTCCTATCGATAGGGCCTCACCTGGAGCACGATTCTTTGATGTTCTACGTATGTTTCTATAGATGGTCCTTCTCCTGTGTACACAATCCTAAATGTTTTACTCATGTTCCTATGTATTGGGCCTCTCCTGGGGCACGAGTCCTTGGTGTTTTTCGCGTGTTCCTATAGATTGCCCTTCTCCTGTGGCTCTAATCCGCAATGTTTTATGTACGTCTGTTGCTATAGATTGCGCCTCCCCTGGGGCACGAAACCTTCCTAGGAGGTCCCAGGAGGTCCAAGAGGCTCCTGGAGACCCCAGGAAGCCCCAGTAGGTTTCAGGAGGCCCCAGAGCCCAGGTAACCAGGCTCATGCACAGAGACGCGCCTCGTAACTACTGAGGCTCATTCACACTTCCAATTCATTCGCGAGGTTTAGATTGATGTCCAGACCGTCACACTGATAGCCCGTTAATATTCGACACTCTTGCGCCTAGACATTTCACGGCTGACAGGTCCACATTCCTCGATGCACATATGGGCGCTCCCCAGCGCGAATATTCCCCTGCGCTCTGGCTGCCGCAGTCCTTCTTCTCCTCCCCCCGTTCACCCGGCAGCGCGGCGGCAAACCAAGAGGGGGTTCTAGCGCCGACCCAGGAGGGGTCCGCGCGGACCCCCGTTTGGTAGGTGGACTGTTCGGGACTACCTCCCCCCTGCTGCTGCTGGCCCGCCTCAGTCCCTTCTCTCCTTCGGTGTGGAGGAGGGGGAGGAGGAGGGGGAGGAGGAGGAGGAGGAGGAGGAGGAGGAGGAGGAGGAGGAGGAGGAGGTGAGGAGGAGGCGGAGCGGAAGCGAGGCGGAGGCGGAGGCGGAGGTCAAGGCGGGGGCGGGGAGCCGGAGCGGAGGCGGAGAAGAGGAGGAGAGGAGGAGGATGAGGACGAGGAGGAGGAGGAGGGGAGGAGGAGGAGGAGGAGAGAGGCGGAGGCGGAGGCGGAGGCGGAGGCGGAGGCGAGGCGCGGAGGAAGAGGAGGAGGAGGAGAAGGAGGAGGAAGAGGAGGAGGAGGAGAAGGAGGAGGAAGAGGAGGAGGAGTAGGAGGAGGAGGAGGAGGAGGAAAAGGGGGTGGTGGAGGGTGGAGGAGGGCGCAGGGGGCAGGAAGAGCGAGGGTGGGCGCGGAGGCGGGGCAGAAACTCTCGTCCCGTGGGCCCCCCGCCAATTTGTGGCGCTGAACGACGTCGATGGTGGGCAAGACCTAAACCGCCGCCCACGCGCGAGGGTGGAGGAAGTGGGTTCGGCCTCTGGTCTTGGAGGAGGAGTGCTTATCCTTGCGAGTTCGCTTCAATTTTGAGTGAAGGTGGGTTACGTCCCGATTCCGATTCCGTCCCGATTCAAAGGGGGCGGACGGGGAGGGGGAAGGAGGAGGGAGGTTGGAGGAAGAGGATACGGCCTCTGGGGTCGAAACATAATAAGGACATGAAGACAAGTATTCGGAGCTCTGCGCGGATTTCTTGGATCTGCGCTGGGCCCCCCCCTGGCAGCGCCTCTGGTGCCGCCCCTGGCGCGCGGACCGCGCCGTGGAGAGGAACCCCAGAGCCGATGCACGAACTCCGCGCGGGTTTCCGACAGTTTGTGTGTAGGGTCAGGAATTTGGCTTGGCGCCTCGCGCGGCCAATTCAGGCCCGCCACGATTCGCCGCGACACGCTGACCACGCCTTCTCCCCAGACAGCGACGGTCCGATCCTTTCCCAGCCTCCCCGCGGGGTTGAGCGACGCGCTATCCTCTTACATGGCGTAACGTGTCGCTGGGGCCGTGGTCGCGACACGCTCAGGCTTAGCATCACGTCGTGACCGTACGTAGTGGTAGCGGTCGGAGGATCGGGGCGTAAGTTGGCGGGGACGATGCCGGGCGGATGTGAGGGACGTGAGGGAGGCGGAACATGGGGAGGAGGAGGAGGAAGACCAGGGTGAAGCCAGGATGTGCCAACGATGGTGTACGACACCCTCCAGTCCCAAATCCCCTCCATGTCAGTATCTCTCGCTACTACGGAAACGCCTTCTTGAAATACAAGCGCCTCACGGGCTGCAGTTCACGCTAACATCCCATTTTGAAAGGGACTTGTTTTGCTGTGTTCAATCGGATGCGAGAGCCCCGCTTTGACAACGGGCAGCCCTCCATCCGTGTGAGCGTTGCGAACTGTTGCGTGTCGGGTAGTAACATGTGTGGAAGTCTCTAAGCAGGAACCCCATTTTGGAAAGGCGCCGCCTTCCATCCTTGTAGCGGCTTCGTTTTTTTTTGCACGCCTGGCCGTAGGCCCAGGGGAAGCTCCACTCCCGCGCCATCCGAGGGGGGACGGGCGCCCCCCCAGCCGGCCCCTGGGGCAATGGAGGCGGCGCCGTGGTCGCCCCTCCCGAGGCCTGCGCACCCGAGCAGGCACCAGGGGCAACGGCAGGGTGGGGGGGAAGGCTCAGGGGGGGAGGGTTGGACGGTTTCTTCCTTCCCCTCCCCCGGGGCCGTATGCACACCGAGGATTGCAGGGAGGGCGAGGGAGGAGGCGAGGAGGAGAATGAGGAGGAGGAGGGGAGTAGTAGGGAGAGGAAGAGGAGTGAGGAAGGAGAGGAGGAGTGAGGAGGAGGAGAGGAAGGAGGAGAGGAGGAGGAAGATGGAGGAGGAGGAGGAGGAGGAGGAGGAGCAGGAGAGGAGTAGGTAGGAGGAGAGAGGAGGAGGAGGAGGAAGAGGAGGAGAGGAGGAGGAGGAGGAGGAGGAGAGGGGGAGGAGGAGCAGGAGCAGGAGGAGCAGGAGGAGGAGGAGGAGGAGGAGGAGGAGGAGGAGGAGGAGGCGGATGGCTGCGCTGCGATCTCTGCTCCCCTGGAGCGACGTGCCGCCTCCGCAACAAGCAGGACGGCGCCGTCTGCGGCGCGGCGCTGGACAGGCGAGGAAGACACGCGCTAAAGTGCCCGTGCGGCCCCTTCAGAACGGGGAAGCATGACGCCATGGGCGACTTCTGCGCGGCCTACCACCACAGGGTCACTGGGTACGCAGTTATCACAGAGCAGCTGGTCACGGCGTGGCATCGAACCAACCCCATGACAGGGGTGCTGGAAGATGCCAAGCTGGACGTCGCCACGCACGACGCGGTTACGGGCACCATGGTTTATCTCGACACAAGTATCGCCTGCGCTCACAGCGACGACCTGTCGCGCCAGCGGGCACGCTCCAGTCGGGACGGCCTTGCAGCCCAGAGCCGCGAGGACGCCAAGCGCCAGAGGTACCCACCTCACGGAGACGATCTTGTTCCCATCGTCTGTGAGACGGGCGGCCGCCCGGGAGACGCCGCTGCGGCCTACGTGCGGTCCGTGGCACACAGGCCGCACCGTGGTGATACGCTACGCTTGGCAGCAATTCAGTTGCTTGCCTCAAGTGGGCAACGCCGAGGCGCTGCTGGCCGCTATCGGCTGGTGATGTCAGGCCACAGCGCTGGGGCAGCGCCGCTCGTAGTTAGCAGGTGATGGAGGCCGCGACACCGATGCTGCGCGCAGCCCCGCGGCAGCTGTCGACAGCGCAGCGACGCCAGCTGCCGGCAGCCAGAGCAGCAAACGACCACTGATGACGACGCTCACCAACGACCCCCGGCAGGCGACGACGACCGACCCCCGTTTTCCGTCTTCCCCTCCTCTCCTACTCTGCTCCTCTCGTCGGGCCGGCCGCCCGTGCCAGCAGCGGCGCCTCCCAAAGGCGGTCTCCACTGGCTCGCCTTGGCCTTCCCCGGCGGGTGCGCCGCCATTTCGGCCAGGCGGACGCCAAAGGCATCCGCCCAATGCGTCTGTTTGGGTGGGTTTTTTTTCGGCAGTGGCCCCCACCTTGGTTTGGCACCTTGGCCGGGTGCGGGCTGTCCATTCCTGGGCACCGTTGGCCTCGAGTGCTGCTGGGAGCTTCCTTTCTCCCCCCCCCCCGGGAGGAGACGGAGGCGGAGAGGGAGGAAAAGGAAAAAGAGCAGGAGGAAGAGGAGGAGGAGGAGCAGGATGATGGTGATGATGATGATGATGATGATGGTGATGATGATGATGATGATGCTGATGATGATGATGATGGTGATGATGATGATGATGATGATGATGATGATGATGGTGATGATGATGATGATGATGGTGATGGTGATGATGATGATGATGATGATGATGATGATGATGATGATGGTGATGGTGATGATGA
>CAUYUJ010009510.1:0-33938 GCA_963575745.1 Prorocentrum cordatum | reverse complement strand
CCCCTCCTCCTCCTCCTCCTCCCCCTCCTCCTCCCAGATGAGGCAGGGAGGAGGACGAGGACTCCCGGGCAAAGGCGAGTGCGGGGAGGGGGGGGGCCCGTCGCAGGGCCCGCGGCGGCGCGCGCGGCGGGCACCGCCGCGGCGACGGGAGGCTCTCGCGCCGCGGCGGGGCCCGCCCTCCGCCGGCCCTCAGCCGTCAGGACCGAGGCGCCCCTCTCCTCTTCTCCCTTCGGCGCTCGCGCAAGGAGGAGGAGGAGGAGGAGGAGGAGGAGGAGGAGGAGGAGGAGGAGGAGGAGGAGCTCTCGCGCCGCGGCGGGGCCCGCCCTCCGCCGGCCTTCAGCCGTCAGGACCGAGGCGCCCCTCTCCTCTTCTCGGGCGCCCGAGTTTCGGGAGCGGCCAAGAGGGGGTGTCCAAGAGGGGGGGGGGGCAAATCATGACCAGCGGCATGTGCGCGGCCCAGCGGGGGGGCCAGGGACGTAACGAAATAAGAAGAGGCGCCATGATATCTGGGGAAAAATCATGGCCCCCGCCATGATATCCACCCCCCCCTAGTCATCACCCCCCTCTTTTCCGCCCCTGAGAGTTATCCGGGGTAACTCGGGTCCGGGGTAACTCGGGTCTGGATTCCCGAGAAAGGAAGCCGAGTTGGCCCTGACCCGACTTACCCCTGATGATTCGGGGCTCTGGACGCCCGAGTTATCCGGGGTAACTCGGGTCCAGGGTAACTCGGGTTCGGATTCCCGAAAAACAAACCCGAGTTAACCCTGATCCGAGTTACTCCTGATGATTTGGGGCTCTGACTCCTCTTCTCCCTTCGGCGCTCGCGCAAGAACACGCAGAAAGCATCTATACACCACCACCGTGCCAGGCCAGGGCTATCCTGGGCCCCAGGATGGTGCACACGCCCTCCTGACCGAGCCAGGAGGGTCAATACACCATCCTACGGCCCAGCATGGCCCTGGTCTGGCACAGTGGTGGTGTATAGATGCCTTCGTCGGAAAGAAGGAAGGGAAGAGGGCGGAAAAGGAGGAGGAGGAGGACAGTGTGGAGCACCAATCTATGCACCACCGCCCGGCGGCCACAGGAAAGGAGGAGGAGGAGGAGGAGGAGGAGGAGGAGGAGGAGGAGGAGGAGGAGGAGGAGGAGGAGGGGAGGGGGTGGAGGGGGTAGAGGGAGGCTGAAGGGGCGGCGGAAAAGGAGGAGGAGGACAGCGTGGGGCACCAAAAAAATTTTTTTTTTCCCCCCCCCAAAATGCACCACCGCCCGGCGGCCACAGGAAAGGAACCGCTCCTGCGCGCGGCCGCCCCGACAGGGGTGCCACTGCCGGCCCCCGCCAAGCGCAAGTACTTGCCGCGTGGTCATGCGCGCGAGCAGCGGTCGCATTCGGTCGCGAATCGCTGCTCCCAAGCACCCCACGGCAGCACGGTGGTGGTGTATAGAAAAAAGGACGCCCCAGGGAGTTGCATACACCACCCCGAAGCATGCACCACGTGAGTGTGTTGTTGCTTGCGCAGGCAACCGCGTGCCCAAATGACGCTGGACACGCGACGTGTCATTACCGCGGGATTCGACGCACCCTGCAACTCACCGCCAAAACAATAATCCGATCAACCCCCATAACAGAAAACCAACCCGCGGTGGAGATGTATATGCGTGAGTCCCGGAGAGAAGAAGGAGGAGGAGGAGGAGGAGGAGGAGGAGGAGGAGAAGGCGGAGGAGGCGGAGGAGGAGGAGGAGGAGGAGGAGGAGGAGGAGGAGGAGGAGGAGGAGGGGGCAACGCGGATGCAGAGGGAGGAACGCGGGGAGGATGGGCAATTTGGAGTCCCGAAACGGTGCGGTGACGGACCGTGCGGTCACCTCGAAAGATCCCCCAAGACCTCACCGCACGGTCCGTCGCCGCACGGTCTGGGGACCCTGGGGGCCCTTCGTCGCCCGAGACGTCCTCGGAGAGGGACCCGAGCCCCAAAACCGTGCGGCGACCCCGATTCCCCACCGACTCACCGCACGGTGTGGTCACCACCCCGTGGCCTCCCACCCTTTTTGCTACGTCGCTCACATGGGGGAGAGGAGGAGGAGGAGGAGGAGGAGGAGGAGGAGGAGTAAGGAGGAGGAGGAGGAGGAGGAGGGGGAGGAGGGGGAGGAGGAGGAGGAGGAAGACCACCCCGCTTGGGGGCCCCGGCCATCACCCACAAAGGCGGGCGGCCCGGCGCAGAAGGGGCACGCCCAACGGCCCGGGCAGCGCCGCCGGGAGGCCCGAGAGGCGGAGCCCTCGGGAGCGGCGGGCGGAGCCCCCGGGAGCGGCGAGCGGAGCCGCCGCCTTTGGGGCCCCCCGGGCGAGCCCCCCTCGAGGTCCCCGCCTCCCCTGAAGGGGAACTGGGACACACGAAGAAGTACGCACAGGTAGAACTCCCCCCCATATCTTCCCAGTTAGCTTCTGGGCTTTTGTCCTCCCCCCCCCCCTGCCCCTATGTTCCCATATATTTCCTGGGAATCGCCGATGAATTGTGTCTGCGTGTTTTTTCCCCTCCCGATCCCTCCTCCTCCTCCTCCTCCTCCTCCTCCCTCTCCCTCCCCTCTTCCTCCTCCTCTTCCTCCTCCTCCCTCCTCCTCCTCATCCTCCTCCTCCTCCTCCTCCTCCCCCCCCCCTCCTCCTCCTCCTCCTCCTCCTCCTCCTCTCCTCCTCCTCCTCCTCCTCCTCCTCCTCCTCCTCCTCCTCTCCTCCTCCTCTCCTCTCCCCCCCCCGGGTCCTCGCGGGCGCCCTCCTCCGCCTCCGCCGCCGCCGCGGGGGCACGGGACCCCGTGGCGCGCGGGGCGGCCTGCCGGGCGGCCCACGAGGGGACCGCGCGGCCCCAGCCCCGCTCCTGCTCCTCCTGCGGGGCGCAGCGCGACGGACGACGTGCCAGGCGAACCCAGAGATCCAACGCATTGAGAAAATCAAGACCCAGGTTTTTCTCGCACAGTTCGGCCCCTCGGGGCCCTCGCCGGGCCTCGGGACCGGCAACAAAACGACTCGGGAGGAAAACTCCGTCCCGGGGAATGGCTCGAGACTTCCGGGGACCGCGTACCCATCGGTCGGAAGAAGTAGGTAGAAACATGAAGTAGGAAGGCGTTGGAAATAGATTGGGTTTCCGCCCTCCTCCTGAGGAGGAGGGAAGAGGGAAAACCACTCGACTCTTGAAGTAGGAAGGCGCTGAAAGTAGATTGGAATCTGGGAATCCAAAAAATACCTACTTTCAACGACCGATGGGCATTGAAAAAACCACGACGTTGGATCTCTGGGAAAGCTAGGCGGCGACGACAGGGGCGAATACAGCCCGGGGGCGGGCCTCGCACGCAGTCGCCCAAGGGGCCTCGCCTCTGCGAGGACACAGAGCGCCGGCGCCCCTGGATACATGCACTGCTCCCCCCTGGGCCGTTCGCCCCCGTCGTCGCCTCGGGCAGGCGAATACGGCATGGCACCACAGATGAGGAAAAAGACGCGTCTCAAGTGCAACCTCTGTGTTGCACTATACCGAGCACACTATGCCCCTGGACACCTTTCAAAGCAGGGGCAGGCGAATCCGGCAGGTTTCGGGGATGGACAGACCTCCCTTTAGTAAAACGTGGTTTAGTGAAAACGACCTGAGGCCCAAACCTGGCGGGCGCGAGCCTGGAAAATAACGGCCACGGCGCCCTCTCGAGAACCGAAGACGGACAATTCACTAATCGACGTGTCACTGTTGGGGGTTCTGTCCACCCCCGAAGGTTCGTGTCGTGGCGACCCCGGCGTGGGTCTCTGACACCGCGCGGACCGTTCAGCCTCGACCGATCGGCTGTTGCTGGGGACCATATTTTGTGACATAGGTTTAGCATATGCGTTTCACTCAGGGACAGATGGTCTGAGGACCATCATGTGTGACGTCCGTTCCACTTATGGCTCAAGGGAAAACATTTCGCTTGCCTCTCCTGCTGCCACAGTTGGTAGCGGAGCGGGATCGGGCCCGGGGCCATGGGCAAGGGCGCGAGGCCGTGACGGCCGACCGCCTGCGCTCGCGCGCCTTGGGCCAGGTTCCGCTCGCACCGCTGAGCGGTGGAGGATCCACGGCGAATGCCCGCAGAAGATGACGACACATTCGCAGGCATGGCGACGAGGAAGGTCGAGACTGCCCCAGCGGGCAGCGGCGCCGCAGAGGCGCGACCAGCGGAGCAGACAGCTGCGGGATCCTCGGCAGGGGCGCCGGGAACATCACCTGCAGCAGCTCCAGCGACAGGTGCGGGCATAGATGCGGACGCCCTCTTGAAGAGCGTCCAGAACATGGTCAAGCAGACCATCAGAGACCATTTTGGTCAGCAGCAGCAGCGAGACCCGTGGGTCGATCAAGACGATCCATGGGCCAGTGGACACGGACGACCGGCCAACTCGCAGCCTAGAGACAGCGCAGCAGGAGAGATGACGACGGGCTGGCGAGAAGGCTGGAAGGATCAGAAGGACAAGACCGGGGGCTGGAAGGACTCCTCGGACTGGAACGACACCTCCGACTGGAAGGATCGGAAGTGGAACGGCTGGTGGGAATCGAGCAGCTGGACAGGCGGACGAGGAGACTACACGGACCCACCCGCATGGCCGGGCTGGGCACACTATCGGCAATGGAAGCGCTCGATCAAGAGATGGAACGACAACACGGACGTGGCCGTATGGCGCAGATCAGAGAAATTCATGCGCCTGTTCGAGTGGTCGATGCAGGCCAGATTCGAGGACATACCGGACGACGACTTGACATCGAGCAGGTGGCTAGACATCATTCTCCAGAGAATGGACCTCATGATAGGCGAACGAGAAGGAGATGAGCTTCGACGAGCTGGGCGAAAGGCGCTGTACGACGCCGTTCGTGATCCCAAGAACGAGACACTGACCCAGTTCGTGAGCCGCCGGGAGGCGGAGTACACCGAGGCCGAGGGGCATGACCTCTGGATGTCGGACAAGCTGAAGGGGCTGTTCCTGGAAGAGGGCGCGAACCTGACCCCTCAGGGCATCCAGAACCTCCGGACGCTGACGCGCGGCGACCTCACGTATCACAACGTGAAGTGGGCGCTGCGCCAGCTCGACTCCTCGGTCGGGACCGAGAAGCTGCTGCCAGGGAAGGCTGGGCCGGGCAGCATGCTGGCGACATCGGCGTCTCCTGAGGACTCAGGTCCGGGCGCACGCTCTGACGCTTTTCCTGGTTTTCAGTCCTCTCCCTCCTCCTCAACTCACCTCGGTCGGTCAGCAGGTCGGGTTCGCGACGGTGGCAGTCACCAGGAGGAAGAAGCCGACGAGGATTACTACGACGAGGGCGACGAGGGCAGCGATGAGCTGGACGAGGAGGACGTCGAGGCGCTGATGGCGGAGATCGACGACATGGACATCGGAGAGGACGACATCGAGCTGGTCATGGCAGAGCTGACGAACAACCGCTCCTGGAAGCAGAACAAAGACCTGAAGCGTGCTGCCCGCCGTGATCGAGAGTACTTCGGCTCCAAGGGCCGAGGCGGAGGACCTCCCAGGCCGGAGGGCCGAGGCAGGATGCGGCGAGACCGACCTGAGCGCGGAGGCGGACCTGGACGAAGGCCTCCACCTGGGCGGAGACGCTTCTTGACACAGGAGCAACTGATGAAGGTCACCAAGTGCAAGCTGTGTCACGAGAAAGGGCACTGGGGACGTGAGTGCCCCAATGCCGGTGGAGCCAAGAAGGAGACCGTCAAGAAGGACACAGGCGGCAGGAGACCTCCTCCTCCCCGCCGCAGTGCTTCGGCGTACATGTTCGAGGGAGTGGCCTCCAACACGAAGGACGGCTGGAGTGCGCCGGCCTGGAGAGAGGTCGAGGAGGAGATCACGAGCAACTCCGTGTTTCTGGCCGCGTCCTCCACTCAGGGTCTCATCGACCCTGGCGCCGGCACCGACCTGGTGGGCGTGGAGGCTCTCAATCGCGAGTCCGAGGCGCTCGCGGTGCACGGCCTTCGCTTTGTAGAGATCCCTCCAGAGCACCGTGCCCATGTTCGAGGAGCGCACGGTGTAGGAGGTGCGGCCAGGGTGATCAGTGCTGTGCTCTTTCCTCTGTGCCTCGGCGGAGTTTTCGGTATCATAGATACCACCGTCCTTGGAGAATCTGTGCCGCACATTCTCAGCGTGAATTTGCTTGAGTTCCTCGAGAGTGTCATCGATCTGCCGAGGAACAAGTTGCGGTCAGGAGCTTTGCAGGCCACAGTAGACATGACACGTCTAGGCTCCGGGCACCGGATGGTCGAGATCGTCCGACCGCTCGAGGAGCCAGCGGCCGTGCCAGCCGCAGCTTTGAAGCGATACCCTTTTCTCACGGAGAGCTCATTCGCACTTGGTAATGAGAAGCCTCCGAAGATGCTGGCTGACGGAACGATCGCGAGCTACCTGATCTCCCTCCACCTTCTCCTCCACAGAAGAAGGTCCAGGCTTCGGTCGGCTAGGCCAGGCACCAGGTCCAGGAGGGTGTCGAGCAGATCGGAGTTCAGGAACCACCAGGGGTTCTACAATGTCACGTGCTCGCTCGCATCGCTCATCCTCACCCTCCTCATCCTACTCATCGGGTCCTGGGATCAGCGGGCCCGCCTCGAACAGGCACCGGGCTCAGGATCGTTTTGTCAAGCTAAGGTCCGTCAAGCAGGAGACCACGGGGAGACCGGAGCTCTCGATGTCATCATAGGCCCGTGGGGGCTGGTCTGCGTTCTTTCCGTAGCCTTTCTTGGCTCGAGTCTCAGGCGAAAGACTTTCAGGCTTTCACGCGCACCCAGCCCACGGGCTACTCTCGAGGCCCATCGTCCCAGCAGAGATGGGCATCCTCTGCCTCCTGTGGAGTTTGGCGCTGGTCCAGCAGGTCAGGACAGCTCCCAGGTTCAGAGGCGTCGGTGCTCCGACGCCCGCAGGCGACAACAACGACAACGACGTCTACGAGGACGAAGACCCGGCGGAGGGTCACCAGCAGGCCCCACCAGCCTGGCCTGTCCCGGAGGAGTGGGACGAGGAGGCGCAGCGTCGGATCTCGGAGGAGCAGGCTCGTGCCGAGGCAACGCCAGTGCCGACTCCGGGTCGGCCGCAGACGACAGCAGCGCCTCAGCAGCCAGGGGTGCCCAGTCAGGTTCCCCTTCAGCGAATGACATGGGCTCAGGCAGTTGCCCGCGCAGGACCAGGGGGCATCCCCAGTGCCGCGATCGTGGGCCACTTGGCGGACGGGACGCCGCTGCTGACGGCCGAGTACCAGCAGATGCTGATGCACCCGCCGCCTCCGCCGCTGCAACCCCCTCCAGGGGGGAATCCAGCAGCTGCCTCGAGCGGAATGCCTCAGCCCATGCTGTGGGGAGCGGCAGGTGCAGCAATGGCGTGGCCCCCTCCTCAGACGGCAGTGACGCAGGCGTCCCAACCGCAGGCTTCTCAGAGCCAGACGGGACAGAATCCTCCGACACAGGAGTCGTCGAGGGGCGGCAACGAGGACCGAGCCACACCAGAGATGGCCGTGGACCAAGGCATGACGAACCACAGCCAGGGAGCTACGGCGCAGGCAGCAGTACCAGCAGCAGCAGCAGCACCTACTGGCCCGGTGCACGGGCTCCCTCCGCCCAAGGTGAAGGCCATGCCAGAGCGGGCGCGGCTGCCGTCCAAGCCGCCCCCGTTCTGCAATCACTCGGAGCTCGTCGGGTACGGCAACCAATATGGCTCCGGCAAGAAGTGCCGATTCTGTGGCAAGAAGATCGAGGGCACGTTCGTGAGGCGGAACGACCGGCAGGATGGAGATGCGCCCGCAGAGCGACCAGAGTCCGCCGCTCAAGCAGCTCGTCGTGCAGCAGACTCGGCGGACCGGGCGGTGCGGGCCCTGGAGCAGAACCCCGGCTTCCAGGCCGGGACGGCAGCGCTTCAGACGGTGAACGACCTGAACGGCTACCTCAACACCCTGCAGTGGCACCTGTACCAGATCCCGGAGGGCATGCAGCAGCTCGGGCGAGTTCGCGAGATCGTGGAGCAGATCGGGGAGTACTCACGTCATCAGCTACAGAACCCCAGCCAGGTCGAGGAGGGGATGCAGCAGATTTTCCAGGGGGTGGTGCGCATCCGACGCATCCTCGAGGGCCTGGAGCCGATGGGCGACGTGATCGACGAGATCTCGAGCCACATGAGTGCGATGTCGATCTCGGTCTCGAACTTGGAGCAGGCAGTGGCGCAGCTCACTCACATGGTCGTCGAGATCGGCACGGCGGTGATGGGCCTGGTGCACGTGGCCAACACCCAGGCGGCGAACAACCAGGCGGAGGCCTCGGGCTCACAGGCGGGTGCTACGTCGTCGGGAGCCGAGGCCGACCACACCACGACGACCATCTCTGCGACAGAGGCGCAGCAGCCGGCGAGTGGGCAAGAGATCGAAGTGCCCTGGGAGGTGGTCGACGAGGCCGGGAGCACCGAGATCTAGGCGCCGAGGCGCCTTCAGGCGCGAGGACCACTCCAGAGTTGCCAGCACCTCTCTGCGGCTCCGGGCGAGGGCCCAGAGCTGCGGCGCAGGGACTTGCCCAGGCCTTTTCCGGCTGCGCTTGCACTGCTTCTGATGCAGGCGCTCGTGAGAGTGCCCGAACATGTCATTTGTCCCCTCCAACCTCCTCCTCCAAAGAAGGTCTCGTGGGCCTCGAGTGGCTCGATGGGGACCTGACTAATGACGACCACGAGGTTGCCTGCGGCTCTCGAGTTAGGAAGGCTCTCGGCGAGGCAGCTGCTAAGGCGACCGGGTGTCTTGGGGAAGGCTCGTTCGTCATGTCGAGCCGCAGCCCCAAGTCTAGGGTGGCGTTTATGGAGGTTTTCTCTCCTCCCCGCATGGCCCCAGTGGTCGAGAGGTTGGGGGCCCCTGTGGGAGTGAGGTCCTCATGGGACCTCAAGGTAGGATGGGACTCGTCAAGTAAGAAGGACGTGGAGCAGCTGTGGAGAGCCATCCGATCCGATCGCCCAGAGATGATATGGTTGTGTTCCGAATGTCGTGCGTTCTCGGCCATCAATCGAATCAATCGTGATCGGATGGATCAGGCCGACTGGGACCGACTGATGTCCGAGGGGCTTCGAGATCTGATACTCTGCATGGAGATCGCGTCGTATCAGGTACGTCACGGACGCTACTTCGCGTTCGAACACCCACTCTATGCCTCATCATGGGGGACTTTCGTGCTGAGGTGTGTCTGGGGACTCCCGGGGGTTCAGCGGATTCGAGTTGACATGTGCCAGTTCGGTTTGCAGGTAGACGCCCGAGGACTCAACAAGAAGCCGACGGGCATTCTGTCGAACCACCCACACACCCTCCGTTTGCTGGACGGACACCTGTGCATGGGGGGTCACGAGCACGCGGTGCTCGAGGGAGGTTCAGTGACCACCCGAGCAGGTCAGTATCCTCCCGCCTTCGTCCGAACCGTGGCCCGGGCCGTCTCTGAGCACTGGTCCGGGGCTTCCCAGTCTAGACAGGCTACCTGGGCGGAGTTGGCGGAAGGTGACGAGGTTGGTGATGCGGAAGCCGAGGAAGCTAGGGAAGAAGCCGGGGACCCCGACGCCTCTGGCGAGAGCGACGACGAGCCGGAGACTAGACCCTCTAGGGGCTAAGCCGGACGGTCCTGGAAGTGAACCACCTGACCCGGGGCCCTCCGAGGACGAGAAGAGACAGATTTACAAGCTCCACTGCAACATGGGACACCCCGACAACCGTAAGTTTGTTCGAGTGCTCCGGGCGGGGGGAGCGAAGCAGCGACTCATCAGGTGGGTGCGCCGCGAGTTCACCTGCTCCGACTGCGCCGAGAGATCTCGATCGGGAGCCCATCGGAAAGTGGCGCTTCCCAGGACGTTTCGATTTAACCATATTGTCGGGGTGGACCTTTTCTATCTTGAGTTTCAGGGAACCACGTACCCGTATCTGAACATAGTCGATCACGGTTCCAACCTTCAGGTAGTCTCAAGAGTAGGGAGTGCGACGGCAGCTGCCGTGTGGTCCGAGTTTCTGCGGTCCTGGGTCAGGCCCTTAGGGGCCCCTCACCTTTTGATTTCGGATGGGGGGTCCGAGTTTGGAGCCAGGTTTGCCCGGGGCCTGGAGCAGTGGGGAGTCTGTCACCATGTGTGCGACGCCGACTCTCCGTGGCAAAACGGCAGGGTGGAACGCCACGGGGGTTGGGTTCAGGAGCGGGTCCGGGCCGAGTTAGAGACCGGGGCCGCCCTTCCAGCTAGCCTTCAGGAGATGGACGACTTGATCTTCGAGCTGGTCGCCCATAGGAATCGGTTTTGGCATCGAGGGGGCTTCTCTCCTCTCCAACTCGTGTTCGGAGAGAACCCTAGGCTTCCCCACGATCTGCTCTCTGATGACCACAAGGCGCTGCCTGGATGGCAGGATGTCACCAGCCCATCCTCGGAACAAGACGAAGCCGGGGCTGAGTTTGCCCGGGCTCACGCCATCCGGGCAGCCGCCCGGAGGATGGCGATGGAGGCGACCGCTCGAGACAACATCTCCCGAGCCAGCCGGGCCAGGACCCCGGGGAATCGCAGATTCACTCCGGGCCAGTGGGTGTTTGTCTGGCGCCACTTTACCCGGATGTCCTCTCGCGCCGACGCCCTCGGACGGCGCCGGGCGGGCTGGACAGGTCCCGGGGTCGTGGTTTTGGCCGAGGGAGGCACGGTTTGGGTGGCTGTCCGGGCCAGACTCTGGAAGTGTTCGGCCGAGCAGGTCCGACTGGCTAGTCCAGAAGAAGAGTACGGCCTTCAGCTGGCTGAGGACCAGCGCTGGCAGGATCTCCTGCAGGCTGTCCAGGCCCGTCGTGTGACGGCAGTGGACGTCCAACGCGAAGGGGCTCCTCCCGACAGTGCCTGGGACGAGGCGGCCCAAGCCGACCTCGACGCCGGGCCCCAGGTTCCAGGACCAGGACCTGCCCCGAGGAGTGATCCCGAGCCAGAGTCTCGAGCCCAGGCCCCCACGGTCACGGGACCCCTCGGCCTTCCACGAAGGCCGTCCCGAGGAGGTCAGTCTCGAGCTGGATCGGTCGTGGCGCAACCAGGATCAGAGCGGACGGGTCTGCCGTCGATCTCCGAGGGGCCGCCTTCAGAAGTGGATCGGTCAATCAACACTCCTCCGAGTCCCGCTCGCTCTCGGGAAGAAGTCGAGAGGGCCAACACGGGGGAAGGTTCCGTTGAGCCCGAGAGCTCTCTCTCTCCGTCTCTCACCCCTCCCCCTGGCCTTTCTCCTCCTTTCTCCTCCTCTCCTCCCGGGCCTCCTTCCGAGGACGCGAGGCCTTTTCCCGACACTCCTCATCCTTCTAGTCCTCCCCCCGACCGGGACAGGCCCGCTCCCGGAGCAGCCAAGCCCCGAGCGAGGATCTCCCAGCCCGACGACGTGCCGGCCTGCATCCGGGCCGCCCGGGCAGGGAGCGCGCCTCCCGAGGTCAAGAGGGCGAGGACCCTCGACCCTGGCGTTTCCCCCGCGGCGGGGACCTCCTCTCATCCTCCTTTCCCTGGTGGTAGCGGTGGTGGTGCTGACTCCTCCTCCTCCTCCTCCGGTCCAGGACCAGGCCCGGAGACGTCCAGAGCTGTAGTGACGGGTAGGGAGGACAGCCGATCCGTCATGGAGCGGGTTCGAGATATTGAGTCCAGGGGAAGATCCCGCTCCCCGGGTCGAGGAGAGACGAATGAGGGGTTTGCGGGGGCCGAGCCAAGGGGGGAATTCTGGGTGGTCCCGGGCGCCGTGGACGGGCTCGGCACGATCCCTGTTGGTTTCGAGGGCGGGACCAGAAGTCTCGAGGAGAGTTTTCAGGACGGTGGCGTTTTCGCGGCCAGCCGAGGCGGGGAGGTGAGTCTGAAGCAGCTTACCCCCCCCGAGCGTCAAAAGTTCCAGGCTTCCGACGACAAGGAGTGGCAATCCATGATGCAGTCCGGGGGTGTCCGAGTCATTCCTCCTGCCCAAGCGGCTAAGATCCGTCAGTTCCAACCGGATCGTATAATATCGAGCCGGATGGTCAGGAGGTGGAAGCCGGTGGAAGGAACGTTCACCGAGCCAGAGGCTAAGTCCCGATGGTGCGTCCACGGGCACAAGGACCCGGACTCGGGATCCCTGGCCGTGTACGCACCTACTCCACAAACGTCATCCATCATGATGTTTGTTCAAGTCCTGGCCAATTTCAATATGTTAGGGGACATCGCGGATGTCAAGAATGCGTTCACCCAGTCCGACCCCATGTCCAGGTCCCAGGGTCAGATCTACGTCGAGCCCTGCGAGGGCATCCAGGTGGAGCCGGGGTCGCTCATCCTCCTGCTTGTGAATGTGTACGGACTCGACGACGCTCCTGTAGCATGGAGGCGCACTGTGGTGGGCCATCTGGAGAAGCACGGTTTTGTACGCAGCCTATTGGAGCCATGCTGGTGGCTGAAGTATCGGTCCGACGGTACCATCCAGAACATGATGCTATTAGAAGTCGACGACTTCTTCATCGGCAGCTCCGACGCTTCGGCTCGTTCCTGGATCCGAGGGGCGCTCGAGAATCGTTTTCGTTTCGGCAAATATCGTGACTGCCACGTGGGACCAGTAGATTTCGCGGGCCGCCGAGTTACGTTCGCTCCAGGCAAGGTCACGATCGACCAAGAGAAGTACATTCTCGAAGAGATTCGTCCGCTCACCCTGGCCCGAGGCAGAATGACGCACAAGAACGCACCACTGGAGCCCCCGGAGTTCAAGGCTCTCAGATCCCTGGTGTACAAGTTTAACTGGGTGGGGAGGGAATCACGTCCGGAGGCGGCTGGAGTTGCGAGTATCTTAGCCAGTCGGCTCCGGGCTCCAACGGTGTCAGATGTTGCGTGTGCGAATAAGCTAGTCAAACACCTTCGAGCATCTGCGTCTCGAGGCCTTACCGTCTGGAGGCTGAACCCAGAGCACATGGCGTTCATATCGTTCTCAGATGCTGGTGGGGTCGGCTCGGTCGAGTCACTGGTGGACGACAACGGGCTGCCCTCTGATCCCACCCAAGGAGCTTGGATGGTGCTGGCCGCCGACAAGTCAGTTCTAGACAACCAATCCGTTCGAGCCTCTCTTCTGGGCTGGCGCAGCAGTAAGCTACGACGTAAGGTCCCGTCAACTCTGGCCGGGGAAACCCAGGCCCTGTCGGCAGCCGTGGCAGAAGTCGAGTACCTACAGGTGCTCTACCGGGATGTCGTGTTCCAGGATGTCGACCTACCCGACTGTGTTCGAGCCTCAGGCCCGTTCACCACTGTCCTCCGGCGGGACTGTAGGCTAGGAAGTCGAGAGCAGCAGATTCACGTGGTAGACGCCAAGTCCATCTATGACACGATGCAGAAGGAGGGGAACGCGTCCGCCCGAGACCGCCGGACAGCACTTGATCTAGCGATCATCTGTGAGTCCCTCGAGCGTGCTCGAGGACGGGTCCGCTGGATTCCTCACGGCAGAATGCCGGTGGATGCACTTACAAAGGATGACATCACCAAGTGCAACGCCGCGCTGTTCGATTTCATGTCTAGTGGCAGGATTGTTCTAGTGGATGAAGAGTCCGAGGTGGATCGACGTCGTGCCACCCCCGAGCTGAAGGACCGCTCCCAGTCAGCCTCCAGGAAGATGCTGGCTGGGCCTGTCTGGATTTCCTGGAAGGAGTACCTGGACGAGCTCGCCCCTCCTGGCCTGGTCGGTGGTGGTTGTGGTGGTGGTGTCCTCCCGTCCACCTTCTCCTCTCCCTCTTCCTCCAATCCCGTTTTCCAATAGTCTGCTATCCTTTTCTATCCTCCGCGCTGCTGCTTCGAGTTTCAGAGTTCGTCGATCGGCACGATGCCGACCGACGCTGCAAGGCAGTGGACACGGACTTCTGTATTGTTTCCCGGGGAATGCTAAACCTAGAGAAAGTTGGACCCATGTTGCTGGGGACCATATTTTGTGACATAGGTTTAGCATATGCGTTTCACTCAGGGACAGATGGTCTGAGGACCATCATGTGTGACGTCCGTTCCACTTATGGCTCAAGGGAAAACATTTCGCTTGCCTCTCCTGCTGCCACACGGCGGCCCTTCGGTCGCCCGCTCGCTCCATGGAGGCCGATTCTGGGATTCTGGGCCACCGGCGGGGTTCAACCTGGAACGCCCGCGGCGGGGTCGCCGCGGGTCGACACGACGCGAACCTACCGTATCATTGGCACAACCAGCTTTCATGGGATAGGACACGGCGGCGACGATAGGGGCGAATAGCCCATGGGCGGGCATTTCACGTATTCGCCCAGGGGGCCTTTGCGAAGACATAGATCATCGGCGCCCCTGGATACCTGTATTGCTCCCCCCCGGGGATTTCGCCCCTGTCGTCGCCTCCGGCAGACGAATACGGCAAGTTCGTGTCGCGGCGACGCCAGCGTTGGCTTCTGACACCGCGCGGACCGCTCAAGCTCGCGGCCCTTGCGTCGCCCGCTCGTTCCATGGAGGCCGATTCTGGGCCACTGGCGGGGTTCAACTTTGAACGCCCGCGGCGGGGTCGCCGCGGGTCGACACGACGCGAACCTACCCTACCATTGTTTGGAGTCCCGAAACGGTGCGGTGACGGACCGTGCGGTGACCTCGAAATCCCAACAACCTCACCGCACGGTCCATCAACGCACGGTTTTGGGACCCTGGACGCCCCCGTCGCCCGATACACCCTCGGGACGCGAGTCCCAAAACCGTGCGGTGACCCCGAATCCCCACCGACTCACCACACGGTGCGGTCACCACACCGTTTGGGGGCTTCCGACATTGGTACAACCGTCTTTCATGGGACAGGACACCCGGGAGGACACTTTGACGCACTCCGGCGAACGTTGCGCGTACATGCAGGGGAGGGCGGCAGTGTGTGAAGTCGCTGGCCCCCTGTGGTACTCTATGCACCGCCGCGCTCCCTTGAGGCCCAGCAGCAATCCATTGGAGGGCGTCTGTGTCTACAACATTGCTGCGGCACAACAACTGAATACCTACCAGACCACCCCAACCCAACCCGAAGACCCGAATTTCGGGTTGGGGGGGGGTACGGGTTCAATATGTGTGTTTCTCGATATTCCCCGACCCCCCCCCACTGGAAATGGAGGTCAATTTGAGGCCTTCGGGTTGGGTTGGGGTGGTTCGGTGGGTGGTGAACAACAGGCACTTGAGTATTCCATGGTGTACTCGGCTTTCACTGGGGAAGACACCTAGGAGGGCACGAGACTCTGGTGACGGCAACGCGGCCCCAGAGAACCCGAGGGCATGCGGGTTGCATGGGTCGGGCTGGCAGGAAACAGTGGTACGCTCGTCTTGGCACGGTCGGCCCACCAATCAGGGCCGCCTGCAATGAAAATGTTGAACACACGTCGACATATCGAAGACGCATGCGCACGCACACGCGACGCGCGCGCACGCGCACGCGCGCACCGCGCCCCTTCCAGATGCGGTTCGGGCCCGGGAACGGTCTCAAGCTCGCGTTCGGGCTCGGCGTCGGGCTTGCGCTCGCGCTCGGACTCGAAAATTTGCGCGCTCACGCTCGCGCGCGCGCACGGTCACGCACGCGCGCGCGCGGACTGCCACCGTTTGAGGGCCAGGCGTGGCTACAACGCTAGGAGTTCCACCCCCTGGGCCCCGCACCACCCCGATCTTACCCATACTCTAAAGCCCTAAGCAGAATGTGGCCCCAACGCCGAAATTTCACGAATGGCTCCAGCAGCTCATGCCGACAATACGGATAGGATCCATCACTCACTTTTTGCGAAGGGCATTGGTTCCAGCAACCCACGGCGTGGGTTCCAACACCCAAGTCAAGTCAAGTCACCCCGCTCGCACGAGGGCGGGCCCATATAGGGCGCGAGGGAAAAATCAAATGCCAGTCACTGTTCAGGCCTGGTGCGCAGAGGAAGCATCGCGCCTGCTCACGTCGACGCGCAGAAGTCCAGGAAATCTTCTGTAATTTCCACCCATGCTGAGTGATCAATCTTGTGCAGCTTCTTGCCACGGTCCGCTGTGGTTCGCCCGGCAGAACGAAGATAGCTTCGCTTCCCACGACAGAAGAGGACGACCCTGCGAGCGTGACCCCGACGGCGTCCAATGCAAGGTTCTCTGCACCCACCGACCATGAGGTAAACCCGCAACGTATGCTGCCATATCCCAATACTTTTTCATGGACTCCCTCGACCATGTGCGAAGACCATGTTCCGCCGATGCTTGGCTGAGCTTTTCGTGCCATAAGTGCAGAGTCTCATGCCGCGGTTGGGACCAATCCACGCCTGCAGGCGGGCCAACGACCTGCCGCATCAGACGCCGGAGTGCAGCGTCTACCCCGCGCAGTGAATCGCTGCGCGGCTTCCAGACACCAGCTCCGAAACACGCCACTGACGTCGCGACGCGGTTGAAAAACTCAAGCCGGGCAGCGAGAGAAACATTCCAGTCGCGTAGAATGTCCCTGTTTGCAAAGAAAGCTTTGCTTGCGGATGTCAGATGATTCTCCACGTCCAAATTGTGCGTTCCAGAACCACCCGCGGACAGCATGCACCCCAACCACTTGTGGGCGGCACTCCGGGGGAGGACTTGGATTGTTGCGCCGGCCCGCGTGGCAGTTTCTTGTGGAGGTTGCGCCTCTGTTGCCATCGCCGCCGTCTTGGCCGCATTCAGAACCAACCCAACTTTGGCCAATTCGTCGACCAGTGCGTCCAGCTGCAATTTGGCTTCGCCCGCTGATTTGGCAAACAATAAGATGTCATCGGCAAAGCGTAAGTCTATGGGCGGCCTCAAACCGTCGCCCAAATGAAATCCAAGATGCAAAGTGCGAGCTCTCCACGCACACATGGCCCACTCCAAGAAAGCTGTGAAAAGGACCGGGCTGAGCGCGCACCCTTGGGGAACGCCAGCATTGATCGGAAATGCCTGGCTTCTGGCCCACTCGCCCAAGACTCGCCCTTCCTGGCCACGGCGCAGACGGTGCATTGTCCAAATCAGATGGTCGCTGACGCCGAGCTGCCGCAGAGCCTCCCACAACGCAGCCCAAGATATTCGGCCGAACGCTTTTGATAAGTCCAAACTCACGATCCAGAGCGGAACATTCGCCGCCAAAGTCTTCTCAATGACAAGAGTTGCTGTCAGAAGATGCTCCTCCAGTCGCCTATTAGATCTGAAGCCGTGCAGCTCCTCTGGTTGTTGCGACTCTAGCACGTGCTCGACGCGCCCCAGCAACATGTATGCAAACAACCTGTAGAGAAGACGGATGCTCGCTATGTCGAAAATATCCGACTGCCTTGGCGCGCGGCTTCCTTGCCAACATGATAAAGAACGTTTTGTGCCATGATTCCGGAACGCCCCCGCCAGCAAGCACAGCACTGTACAGCGTAAGTAATATCTCCCTCAGTTCAACATTCGAGTGCTTCAACATTTCCGCCAATAGGCCACGTTCGTCCGGGGCCTTGTTTGATCCCAAACGCCGGATGCCCCTGTCAATCTCCTGCATGGTGAACGGCGCCTCTACGAGGGAAGGCGGCGGCACGTCCTCCGCTGCCCCGGCGAAGATGTCGCGCAACATGTCGGCAAAATCGTCTGGCGGTGGCTGCTGCGACGTCTTCTTGCCCGAAATGCTGTGGGAGAGCCTTTTCAACCCCCGTCAACGCGATGTATTGGACAAGTAACGTTGCAACTGCGCCGTCTTCCAGGCCCTTGTCTCTCTGCGGTGCATCTGGCGGATTTGCAACGACAGCTGCCTTCTGGCGGATTGGTCAACTTCCTGCCGCTTCCTGGCCCGCAACATATGTAGGGCGCTTGATGGGGCAAACTTGTGTTGGACGGTGCGCTTCCTGCTCCTGCAATGACCGGCGGCTCGTTGCAATGCGTCTTCGATGTCCTCGAAAGTAGCGCCCGCAGGAGCAGATTGGAATAGCACTTCATGGAAGGGCGCTGGAACGCCAGAAGAATCCAAGCTAGGCTGCCAACCCTTGAAACTTCGCTGCCGTTCAGGCCGCTGTCGCTTCTGAAGTAAATACCTGCGCCGGCTATGGGCGCACCTGTGGTCGAGGCCAACAGCCGAAGCATTGTCGCACCAACTGTGGACAATCTCGAAAGACACATCGGCGCACAGAAAATCGATCTGGACGCGTGACCCGTCGAAAGCCCGCAAGCAAGTCCACGAATCGAGGGCATGGCGCGCATCTGGCTGGCGGCTCAAAACTTGAAGCCCGTGTTCCGAGAGCCGTCGAACATGCGTCTGCCCACGAGCGCTGCGTACTCCACGCCCACATGGTCCCAGCATGTCAGTGTCATCCCCCTCCTGGAGCTCACCGATTGAAGCGTTGAAATCACCGCCAATGATTGGGGCCATACCCTGGCGCTTCCCATCTTTAAGTAGAAGGGACAACAGCATGTACACTTCCTCAGCCGCCTCAGGCGTGTCCCAAGACGTTGGGAAATAGACACCTATTGTTCGGAATTGCGTAGCACCATGCCGAAAACCAAATGCACAAGCCCTCTCTGAGACTGAGTGGAATCGAACCCCACTCAGCTGCTTGAGAAAATCGCGCGATAAGCCTATGCCCGCACCACGGTGCTTCGATCCACCGCTGAAGTAAAAAAAACATGTCACCACGAGGAGTCTCGATGATGTCCTCGCGCTCCCCCCGCCAGGTCTCCGCCAAGAAAACGACATCGTAAGTAGACCGGCCGAGCACCAACAAGAAGTCGTCAAACCGATTGCCCCCACGTAAACGTTGTGCGTTTTTTTTTTTCCCCCCAACCCTCCTTGGTTGGGTATTCGTTTTGAATTGAGCAGTGTGGTCGCGTCCTTCCTCCTCCCGCCTCCCGCCTCTTTCCTGCCTCTTTCTGTCTTGCCTGCGGGGGGCTGTGAAACTGTCGCCAGTTTCGAGGCCTGCTGGGGGGTCCAGCATAGAGGGTAATCGCGGCAGATCCAAATTAGACCTCGCCATTCCTGGGGGGCTGCGATCTGTGAAACTGTCGCCACTTTCGAGGCCTGCTGGGGGGCTCAGCATAGAGGGTAATCGCGGCAGATTCAAATTAGACCTCGCCATCCCTGGGGGGGGGGGGCTGCGATCTGTGAAACTGTCGCCACTTTCGAGGCCTGCTGGGGGGTCCAGCATAGAGGGTAATCGCGGCAGATCCAAATTAGACCTCGCCCTCCCTGCGGGGCTGCGATCTGTGAAACTGTCGCCACTTTCGAAGCCTGCGGGGGGGCCCAGCACAGTGAGGGCCACGCGCGGATTCAAATTAGACCTCGCCATCCCTGGGGGGCTGCGATCTGCGAAACTGCCGCCATTTTCGAGGCCTTCTGGGGAGCCCAGCACAGTGAGGGCTACGGGCAGATTCAAATGAGACCTCGCCGTCCCTGCGGGGCTGCGATCTGTGAACCTGTCGCCACTTTCGAGGCCTGCTGTGATCCCCGTTTTCGAAGTGGCTAGGAGTGCTCAGGAATTGTAAATCATCAGCTTTATCAAGCCCTTTTCCTGTAGCCAGTGTCCTGCGAGTCTCCCGAATTCCGTTTGCAGACATATGTAAGCCTCGCTCCGTCATCGCCCCCTTATAAAGTATGGGGTTGGGTGCGTCGCCAGGGTAATTTGTGATAAGGTGCATGCTCGCGAATTCTGCAGCCGCCTCGGCTGGCAAACGGTCTTGGCTGTTGACCGGGAGCCCTTCGCAAGAACAGCTCGTCCGCGAACTCGTTCACAGCCTCCGTGACCGAGTCGTCTACCTCGAACCCCTCGCCCACCCGCTGCGGCGACTCGTTCTCCGGCGCGTTCGCCACGAGGTGCAAGCGCCGGTTGGACCGGACATGCACCTTAAACGTCTTGTAATTCGCCGCGATGTGTTTGGACTCAACCCCCTGTGTTTGGACTCAACCCCCTGCTTGGTTCCAACGCCCAAATTCGACAAAATAATATCGCCGCAGCAAATCGCGCCGCCACAAAAGGGTGGGCCCAAGCATTCTTTCACCAGCGGACACTGGTTCCAACAACTCACGGCGTGGGTTCCGGCATCCAAGTCTGACTGGGTAGTCGAAGCCAATCTGGCAAACGGGGGCAATCTGGCGAGGGGGCCAACGCGAATCCAGTCTGGCGATTAACCCAAATCATACAGTTTGGCCAGGCCAGATTGGCCCTTGGGGCCCAATCCAATCTGACAGTCTGGCCTTCGACTACCCAGTCTGACGAGGGGTCGCCGCCCCAGCAGAGCGCGCCGACCAAGCGGGCGGGCTATCGCCTGACAAAGCAGCCGCGGCGGCGACCCGCGACCCTGCCACGAACCCTCGCGCGCTCCGTCAAAATGCCACCCGCAAGATAGCCACTTCACCGGCCAGTCTGGCGAATACCGACTGTAATGAAAATGCGGAATGCGTGTCGACATAGGCCGAAACGCGCGCGCACGCACGCGCGCTCGCGCGTGTACGCGCACGCGCGCGCGCACTCTGGATGGAGCTCGGGCCCCGGTTCTTTTTCAAGCTCTCGCGCCCAGACACTTGCGCGCATGAGCGCGCGCGCACGACCGCGCGCGCGCGCGAACGCGTGCGAGCGCGGACGCCCGCGCACGCGCGCACGGACTGCCCCCGTTTGAAAGGGGGGCTCGGCTATAATGGCACGCAGTCGGGGCGTTGACCTAAGGAACCCTAAATAAGGAACGAGGTCCCTATTTTCCATAAGTTGAACTTCGATTTCGCATCCAGAACCTAAGGGGAATCCAAGGCAAGCTGTGAAACACTTGAGGAACACGGAGCCCCTCCTCAACCGAATGGGATTCCTTCTTCAGGGCCCCGACTGCACCCCCGTCCGTGGACCCCGAATCTGAGAAAAGTCCAGATCCAAACCAAGCGGTTCAAATCCAAACCAGGCAGTCCGGACCCCATCCGGCACTAGCACTGGAACGGTCCAGATCCCAACCACTCTGACTCGAGCGTCCAGGTGCTTGAAGCGCTTGATGGGCGCTTCCTTCAAGGCGCCGCCTGGGCTCCCCGAGGATTCCTGAGGATTCCTGTGGTTCCTGCAAGATTCCCGCGGGTTCCTACGAATCCTGAAGGTTTCCTGGAGGACCTCAAAAGAAACATCCGGATGTGCGAGGATTCCCGATGGATTCCTTTGGGATTCCTGGGGGTTTCTGCCAGCGAATTCCTGGAAGGGTTTTCCGATTCGTGCAGGGGTCTGGAAGGATTCCTGAGGATGTGCAAAGGATCCTGAAGGACTCCTGCACGGCCCCTGCGCTTCTCCAAGGCTTCCTGATGGATTGCTGAAGAAGTCGTGGCGAGGCGCGAAGATGCCTGTGGGATTTTTGCGGGAACCCGAAGGATTCCCGACGGACTCCTGAGGAATTCAAACATGGTGTTCTACGATTCCTCAGGGATTCCTGCGGGACCCATTCGACGAAATGAAGACTGGGTGCCCGCTGGACTTGTACATGCGTTACATTTTTCCACTGGGAGGTCAATAGGAACTGCGCCGATGCCATCCCCCGACACAATTCATGCGTTGTCGTCTGGTTTTGATATTTCCTGTCTGTTAGAAAAAAATGTCGATGAGACCCCAGCATCCAACAACATTCTTCCATACTCTATGGCGCGCCCCGTGAGAAATCCAATTGGAGACGCGCCGGCCCCCTGCCAACTGAAGGTTTTTATCTGGCGCATGTGTTTGCAATCTGAATTCAGCAGGAAAATCGACGGACCCAACCTCCAGCAGAATCCATGCGCACGTTTGATTTGTGTTTTCGACCGGAAACGAAAAACGAATATATGCGCCGATCCTGGCCCCCGGTTGAATTCTTCAAAAATATACCTGGTGCCCAATCGGACTTCAATGGGAAGCGCCGATCCCAGCCCCGCCGAAGATCCTGAACTATGGTGCTGATTTGTCAAATCGGGAATCCAGCAGGGCACTTGCCGAAACCAGCCTCCAACATAATCCTTTCATATGCCATGCGTTCTCGCCACTCGGAATTCAATATGATATGCGTCGGACCCAGCCTCCCACAGAACTCATGAGCGTGTTGCGTTGTTTTTTTCAAACGAAACCGAATGACTAGTGCACGCGCCGACCCCGACATTCAGCAAACGTTGAAATATTTTAGTTACTCCGCATTCGGATTTGAATAAGAAGCGCGCCGCTCCCAGCCCACATCAAGATTCTCCACTCTTGAATGTATATCCTAATCGAAAACCCACTTGGAAACAAGCCGACCCCAGCCTCGCGAACGTTTTTTATATGTACTTCTCCGCCCTGTTGAATCCATGTGCAAAGACGCCGATCACGGCCCCCAGCGCACGTGCTGCGCGTCGTCCAGGACTGACGATCTTCGAAAAGAAGATTGACTACGTAATTGTAGCAGGCCAGGAAATGTCCGCCCGGGCGGCCGCGCATCTGGGCAGAGCGCAGAGCGGGGGAACATGCCGCCACGCTGGTCCTGGGCAGACTGCGCTGCTCGGCGAAGGGGGCTAGGCGGGGGGGGTCAGGACGACGCCGACGAACGCCCAAACGGGAAACCAGGGTCAAGTCGGGCGTGTCCCCCTACAGGGGGATTTGCGACGAAAAAATAAAACTACTAGAACAATTCTCCCAAATTGCAAAAAAAAAAAAAATCGGAATAACAACAAATAATCCCCATACTTTTTTGTTTCGACTATTTTTGAATATTCCCCCTGTAGAGGGACAGGCCCGACTTAAAACCAGGGCCGGCGGGGCGGGCGGGGCAGCAGCAAGGGGGCCAGGCGAAGACAGCAGGCCGGGAGCAGGAGGAAAGGAAAGGGGGGGGCGCAACGAGCAGAAGGGGAAGGGGGAAGAGGAGGACAAGAAGGAGGGGAGAGGAAGCAACCGCAAGCAGACAAGCCCGGCCAAGCGCCGGGAGAGAAGTGCCATCCGCGACGAGGCTACGGACCTTGCGGCGGCGACCTGGGCGGGGTGGCCGACCGAGCCCAGCGCGCTGCGGCTTGGCGAAGATTGCCCTCTGCGGGGTCCATTCACCGCCCCGCCGATGAAGGACGGCGCGCGCGAAGGGTCGCCGACGCGGCGCTGGCGAAAAGGCGCGGGGGGCGCCCGCGCTGCCCAGCAGAGGCGGGAGGGGGGGGGGGGGGCGGAGGGCGCTGAGCAGCACTGGGGTCACCTCGCACGGCGCCCGCCGTGGAGGCAACCGTGGCCGCGGCCAGGCGGGCGGCTGCCACCCCCGCCCCTCGGGACTGCGCGTGGAGGCGCCGCAGCGCCGCCCGCGCGCTCTCCCTGCGCAAGGAGACAGAAAGTCGCTGGGCGCGTTGGTCCGCTAAGCGCTGCGTCTTCCCAAGTGGCGTCAGCCACCCGCTTGGCCGGGGCCCCGAAAGGCCCTGCGTGGCTCGCGACCCCACCCGCCGCCGTGGGCTTCCACCACCATGGGGATGAAGGTGAAGCCCTGTGACGAGCATGGCCGCGCGGTGTCTTGGCGCTGCCTTTTGAACTCCTCGTGCCGCTCCGTCGCCGCGCTTGACGTAGCGGCCGACGCAGCGAGGAAATTGGCGCGCAACCCTGACGTGGCGGCAAGGTCCCAGGCGGCCGCCGTGCCGTTGCGCCACCGCGGCAGGTAAACGTCGGCTGGGCGGCCGCCGCCCTGCTCGCCCCTTGGGGTGGCCTCCCTGGCGGGGCGCGGGGGTAGAAGCCTTGGACGTTCCAACTCCGCCCCGGCGTGGCCCGCGGCCACGGCGTCGAAGAAGGCCTGGTTTCGCAGCGGTGCATCTTCTATTTGTTTCCCAACGGGGATCCAATATGCAATTCACCGTTGTACAAAAAACAGTTTCGTGTCATAGACGTTGCGTGTACGTCTCGCGTAAATTTGGCATGCGTGTCGCATGCGTTTCTGAAGCGTCCCGCATCAGTTTCGTACTCGGTTCTGCTGACTGTTGGATACACGCCTTCACGTTTCGATTACGTTTGATGCAAGTGTCGTATACACTTCGTAGATGCAGGATGCAGCACTGGACTGCCTGGAACCTATATGAGGCCATCCTGGAGAACGTAGATCTCGCATATAGTGACCGGGTAGGACGGTTTAGATCCCAACTGCGCACTATGAAAAACGAGCGCGTTCCCATATCAGAAACCCACTGGTTATCATTGCCACGACGGTCTTGCAATAACAAACCGTTTGCATCATTTTGTCTTACCGGCTTGGGACCTGGACCGTCCCTGTTGGGACCTGGGCCGTCCGGTTGGAATCTACCCCCACCGCCTTCGCACCTCCCGGTCCAGTTCAATATAGTTTAAAGCCCCAAGCGGGGTGTGGCTCCAACGCGCAATTTGCACGAATGGCGCCAGCAGATTATGCCGTCAAGGAAGGCGGGTTCCAGCACCCACCTGTTTCGAGGGGCCACGGTCCCAGCAACCCCACGGCGTGGGCTCCAACACCCAATTTTGACGAGGTGCAGTTGCTCCAGTAGATTATGCCGTCAAGAAGGGTGGGTTCAAGCACCCAACTCTTTCGAGGGCCAATGGTTCCAGCAACCCCACGGCGTGGGCTCCAACACCCAATTTTGACGAGGTGTGATCCTCGCCATCGCTCGGACGTCCATTCCCTGTGTTTTGTTCGGTTTCGTGCGTGGTTTTTTCGCTAAACGATCAAGGATGCTCCTCGATTGTCCTCGCCGAAGGAAAAATGCACACGTCCGAGCGATGCCAAGAATCGTTCCAGAAGATTTGCCGTCAAGAAGGGTGGGTTCAAGCAACCAACTCTTTCGAGGGCCAATGGTTCCAGCAACCCCACGGCGTGGGCTCCAGCACCCAATTTTGACGAGGTACAACCGTTCCACGAGATAATGCTGTCAAGATGGGTGGGCTTCGTGGCCCACACTTTCCAAGGGACACTGGTTCCGTCAGCCCAAGCTTCAGTCGGGCGTGTCCCCCTACAGGGGGATTTTGGGCGCAAGCTAAGAGTACTCAACACATCCCCCCCAAAGTACTCACGAATCGGCAAACAAAAACGTCCCCAGACGATTGTTTTGCTATTTTTGAATTTCCCCCCCTGTAGAGGGACACGCCCGACTTAAGCCCAAGCGTGGGCTCCATCGCTCCCATTCTGACGAGCGAAAGCCGCGCCAACAGGCCATGCCGACATCGGGAGCGGCCAAGAGGGGGGTGTCCAAGAGAGGGGGGTGCAAATCATGACCGGCGGCATGTGCGCGGCCCAGCGGTAAGAAGAGGCGCCATGAAATCTGCGGAAAAATCATGGCCCGCGCCATGAAATCCACCCCCCCCTAGTCATCACCCCCCTCTTTTCCGCCCCCGAGTGGGCTCCATCGCTCCCATTCTGACGAGCGTAGGCCGCGCCAACAGGCCATCATGCCGACAGGCCGGGCGGGCCGGCGCCCGTCAAAAAAAAACGTCCCCAGACTATTGTTTTGCTATTTTTGAGTATTCCCCCCCTGTAGAGGGACACGCCCGACTGAAGCCCAAGCGTGTACCCATTCTTTCAATACCCATTTCGTGCGTGCGGATCCATCGCTCCCATTCTCACGAGCGCAAGCCGCGCCAACAGGCCATCATGCCGACAGGCCGGGCGGGCCGGCGCCCGAAGAGGCAGCCATGGGCGGCGACCCGCGCCCCGGCCACGAGCCGTCGGACAGTCCGTCAACTTCCACCAGCCAGGTATTCCTGACTGCGCACTCGACCAGGACAGGAGGAGGAGGAGGACTCCTCCTCCTCCTCCTCCTCCTCCTCCTCCTCTTCCTGATGCGCGGTACCATCGGACTTCATTGGACAGGGCACGCGTGAAGACACGAGACCCTTCTGAGGGCCACATCGCCGCAGGAGTGTAAGAAGGCACGTGCCACGAGGCACAGGACACAAAGGGAACCTTGAGCTGGCAGGGTCGGCCTACTAATCCGGGCCGACTGTAAGGATACAAGGGCCTTGGAACGCCATGTTGACGTTTTCCGTGCGGAGCGCGGCACAATGCCGAAGGATGCCGAATACCGAAGGTGCAAGGATGCAAAGGCTACTCCAGATTTCGTAATAAAAGGGAGGGGGTCTCAACCCTCCCAGACGAGAAGTTTTAGACCCTCCCAGACCATCCATGAAAGGGCGGCCCTTTGCCCAGACCCCCCCGAACCCTCCAAGACAGCTCAAATCAGACCCCCCCAAATGTGACCCCCCCAACTTTATTATGGAATCCGGAGTAGCCTTGGAAAGTTGCCCCATCCTTACTATCATGGTTGACTGTAATACTATGTATGCTGATGCTGATGCTGGCGGCGCACGCCGCACGCCCGCACCGCACACACAACGCAGACATCTTGAAGCACACCGTTGCCCGAACGGCGTGGCCGGGAGGCGCCCGCCACAGAGCCTGCACTGTGAGATTTCTCGGCGCTGGGGGGGGGGGGCAACGCACACATAGTACCACTATGTTGGGATGGCGCCGATCCTGATGTGATCGTTGTCATATTCGGCGTTTCGACACTGGGCGGAAAGGGGGGGGGAGGGGGGGGTTTGGCTCCGGGCCTCTGCTTGCTGCAGGTGTTTGGGACCGTGCGTCCTATGGGGGGTGGACTCCACCTGCTCGAAACTGGCACCAGAAACAGCCAAGATCCACTCCATGGGGGGAAAGGGGGGGGTGCGAGGGCAAGCGCCGATCATGCATCGGCGATGCATCGGCGATGCGTCGTCGACGTGGGCGATGCATCGGCGACGTCCACGTGAAGCAAAGCGGGCTCCGCATCGGACCGCATCGGCGATGCATCGGCGATGCGGCGCGATCCTCCGACCCCAACTGCTCGGACCCCATCCAGGAGGCCCACACAAAGGCCACTGCGGCGAATGGGGAAACCAAAAGGTACCGATGCCGCTACCCCCTGGACCTCGCCAGGGGTGCGTTCTGACCAGAATTTCGAGGCGAATCCAGCGGTGGCGACGAGGGCCTCCCAGGAGGCCCAAAAAGAGGCAAAGGGCCAACAAGTAGAGGTAATTATGGGCACCCGTTTGGGGGCCCACGACATCTGCTCGGACCCCGTCTGGGAGGCCTACTTTCAACGACAGGCGTGTAGGGGTATGTCGGGCGCGCCCCTGTACACAGGGATTTTCGACTAAAAATAAAAAATACGCCCAACAAATACCCCCAAATGGTCAAAGAATGCTCAAAAATAATCCCCAGATTGTTTTTGGACTCTTGTTTGCCTATTTTGGGGGTACTTTTTACTTGTCGTCGAGAATCCCACTGTAGGAGGGCAGGCCCGACTTCAGTGTGGGGGCATCATCGGGGATGGACAGACCCCCCCTTTAGTAAAACGGGGCCTGGTGAAAACGACCTCGGGCCCAAACCTGGCGGGCGCAAGAGGAGGAGGAGAGGAGGAGGAGGAGGAGGAGGAGGAGGAGGAGGAGGAGGAGAAGAGGAAGGAGGAGGAGGAGAGGGAGGAGGAGGAGGAGGAGGAGCCCCAAACCTCAGGCCCAGACCAGGTGGAAAATCACGGCCGCGGCGCCCTCTCGAGAACCGAACACGGACATCTGCTCGGACCCCACCTGGGAGGCCTCGGGCGCCGCGGCGCCGCCGCCCCTCGGCGGTGCGGGGCGGCGCCCCGCGGGGCCCCCCGTCTGCTCTCCGACCCCGCTCCGGGGCGGCCCGGTCTCCCGGAGGATGCTGCTGTAGAGCTGGTCGATGTTCGCAAGCATGGTTTCGTTAGCCTCCTCGGGAGGGGGAGGCCCTCCTCCCTCCTCCTCCTCCTCCTCCTCCTCCTCCTCCTCCTCCTCCTCCTCCTCCTCCTCCTCCTCCTCCTCCTCCTCCTCAACTACACAATACGATTCCTACTCTCCTCTCTCCCCTGACGACGTGCAGAAGATGTCCGGCCCCCCTCCGCGCACTGTAGTTCTACGCACAGGCTTCCAGGGACATGGGTCCTCGCTTGGGTTATTTTTCGAAATGTTCCTCGCGCTGAAGCGCTGTCCTCATTTTCGGGCTTCCGCTCGTTCCGACCGTGCTCCCGCTGGAGCGCTGGCGTCATTCTTTCCAGCGCCATGCCACGGCATGGTTTTCGGTCCTTCCAAATAGGCGTCAAAATCTAGAAAATGCCCTCCCGAGAAACCCATCGGAAGTGACTAACAATCGGTGTCGATGCGTTGATTGGTTGGGTCGCATAAGCCTGGGCCGAAGAAACCCCCCCCGCTCTGGGGCGTCGCCACACCAAGCTGTCATGCTACGCATTGATCTTCACCATGCTGTGCCATGTAATGCCATGCCATGCTACGACATCCGATTGTGCAAATAGAGAGGAGACCCACGCCATGGTAAGGGATGGGGGGGAGGGACAGGGCGTCAGTCATGACGCGAGCGCACCTGGCTTGTCTTCCTCCTCTCTCCTCTCCCCTCTCGTCCTCACGTCCTCCTCCTCCTCCTCCCTCTCCTCCTCTTGCTGCTCCTCCTGCTCCGCCCTTCCTCTCTGGCCGCCTCCTCGGGGGGGGGAGCCGAGAAGAGCGGAGGCGGCAGCGCTCTCGGCCCAAAGCCAGGGGAAAGGTTAGGTCGGGCATGTCCCCCTACACCCTACAGGGGTATTTTGGACGAAACTTCCCCCCCCCCAAAAAAATCAAAACATGTTCAAGAATACTCAAATAATCGTCCCCTAATGGTTGTTTCTACCATTTTTGGACGCTCCCCATGTAGAGGGACAGGCCCGACTCAAGGGAAGGGTCTCGCTCGCCTCCTTAAGAAAGGAGAGCCCTCTACACTCTCCCCCCCCTGGGGTTAGGAGGCAACTGCTGGGAGTTCCCCGTCGGAAAGATTAAGGAGGATGAAGCCCCATTTTGGAGCTGTTGCGCCGGAAAGGGCCTCGGACCAAGCAGGATCAAGCCGGATCAGGCGGGATCAAGCGGGATCAAGCCGGATTAAGCGGGATTGAACCGGGATTGAGCCGGATTTCGGACCAGGGCGACAGCAGAATTCTAGGGCTCCCAACTTCGCGCTTCGCGCTCCGCGAAGCGCGAAGCGCGAATAACTTCGCGCTCTCGCGCCGCCCCCCCAAAGGGAGAAAAGGAGGACGAGGAGGAGGGGGAGAAGGAACGAGGACCGCGAAGCGCGAAGCGCGAATAACTTCGCGCCCTCGGGGGAGCCCTTGAGAATTTGGCCTCCCAGGAGTTGCATCCGACCCGGGGGAGGCGAGAAGAGCGGAGGCGGCAGCGCTCTCCGCCCGGAGCCCGGGGGGGGCAGGAGGGGCGTGGCCCCGTGCGAGGAGGAGGAGGAGGAGGAGGAGGAGGAGGAGGAGGAGGAGGAGGAGGAGGAGGAGGAGGAGGAGGAGGAAGGAGGGGGAGGTGGGAGGGGGGAGGAGGAGGAGGAGGGGGGAGGAGGAGGAGGAGGAGGAGGAGGAGGAGGAGGAGGAGGAGGTGAGGAGGAGGAAGGAGGAGGAGGAGGGAGGAGGAGGAGGAGGGAGGAGGAAGGAAAGGAGGAGGAGGAAAGGAGGAGGAGGAGGAGGAGCAAGGGAACAAGCCAGGAGGCGCCAGCTAATCTCCCGCAGGCGCCTCGAAATGGCAGGTGGCCCCGTCACCACACCCATGGCGCGTCGGCGCCTAGTCCTCCAGCGCCAACCACACGTTGAAAAAAAATACGTATGCGGCGGGGGAAGGGCGACACGACGGCGACAGGGGGGACGGAGGCCAGACAAACTCACTCAACAGGGGGGACCCCTTTGAGCTTGGAGCCAGTCTTCGGGTGCAAACCATCCCGAATGTGAGCCAGAGACCTCCTCACACTGACAGGGAGGGCCCCCGAGCTCGGGGGCTGGCGAATCGTTCGGAGTTTGGGCCCCACTCTGTGGGCACACTATGAGCCACAGGCCGTGCAGAAGATGTAGGGCCCTACCTGCTCCATCACATGACCGAGTGCAGTGAAGCACTCAAACTGACTCACCTCCTCCCCTTCCCCAGGCCTGGGCACTGAGGCCAGTCCAACCTCAGGCAGAGTCGAGCCCCATGGGGCCCCGCACACGGACCCCCAGCCCCCAGGAACACAGAAGCACCCGAAAGCGCAGTCTGGACAGCCTCAGGCCTGGCCAGGGGGGCGGCGGCAGCGTACAGCCCATCACTGGAAAAAAACCAATCGAGCACGCTCTCGCACCAGAGGGGAGGGGTTACACTCGCGCCCAGAACCTTGGGTAAGCCACCTTATGGAAGCCTCCGTTTTGGCGCCGGCCAGACAGGAACTACAAACAACGAATTCACCAGATTCCCAGAAATCATGCTCCTGGAATCGAAGGAGAGGCAGGGCGAGGTGTCGAGCGACGGCAACGTCAGCCTCACGAAGGGCCTGCATTTGCCCCCCACACCACCACCACCACCACCTCCTTATGCACGGCGCGCTGGGCAGCTGCCCACCCAAAAAACGTAGCATTGTTCCGATCAGTCGCCAACTGGTCAGCCCAATACTCGACAACAAGAGTCAGCGACCTTATGAGACCTGGCCCCATACTTTGGCGAAGAAAACCGCCCACATGTTACCAAACCACCAGGACACAGGCCACTGATCACGCTCGAGGAACTCATCCAACGCGAGGTGGGCGGGCACCCAAGCGAAAGAGGGCATCCTGGGATTAGAACGGCCCTGAGCAGCACTAAATATTTTCCCCCAGATGTCAGCGCGGGCCGCCGAGGCAGAGGCATGTTCCTCCGACCATTCGTCCCCCTCACGCACAGCCCCCAGGAGATCAGAGACAGAGAGCACTAAACGCGGCAGCAACTGAAACCTCCGCAGAAGCGCAAATCGCTCAGATCGGCCGACGGTTTCGACGGGTCCAGGCAGAGGGCCATACGCCGCCCTAGCTGGGAGACCAAAATCTCCCATCTGCACCAGGGACCACCCACAACCTCGACATTCTGGCCAAGAGCTGTGCATGCCTGACCCGTCAAAAAACGCAATGGGACCCCAGCTCTTAGGCTTCGACCCCCAGTCTCCCCAGAAGAAGGTGGGAGGCTCGGAGGACGGAAGGCGGGGGGGCACGGGGGGGGCCTGGGGGGGCCCAATGCAAAAAATCAAGCAGATGAAAACTATCCTGCCCCAATGCATTGACTCCTTCCTCAGACAGACGATCACGTGATTTTTTCCAACTCATCAGTCCAAGCTGGCAGGCCGCCAGCAGCATTCTGTTCGAGCAAATTCGGGCACGCATACCAAAGATGACCAAGATCTCCAACGGCCCCTCGCTGGCGGCAGTGAGGGTGCGGGCAGAGCGGCGTCCTCAACCATCCACGTTGGTGCCTTCTCTGCATAGACATGAATCCACCAGCCCACAAGCACCGTAGGGCACCCGCCACTCGGGCATTTTGAATGGTGGCCGCCGCGCCTCCCACCGCCAGGTTGACTGCCCGCGTCCACGCCGCCTCATTACCTTCAAGATGCCCTGCATGGTGCTCAAGGATCCGTCGTCCTTGCCAACGCTGCACTCCGAGCTGTAGTAGCTTTCTAACATCCTTGGGAGGCATTCTTCAACAGCGAAGTGACCATGCCAGTGTCGCTGACGATGGGGGTGCTGCTGGCCATGTCCCACCCCGCACGTCGTAGAGATAGCCACGTGGCCGCGATGGGACCTCGAACGCCCTGCCATCCTGGATCCCGTCCAAACCAAAGAGACTGCAGCATGCGCCAGGACCACTCAAGCCTGCCCATATCCAAACGCACGTCGAACACGAAACAAGCGTACATGTACACCATGTTGAGCGTCGCATCAAAGATGGGATACATGAACATGTCACTCTGCGTGGCCAGATAAGCCGCGACACTGACACCCTTGGCATGGACACCAGCTATCACCCCAGCTGTCTGCCGCAACTGCTTCACGCCACAACCAGGCACTCCTGACACCGAGCTTCCATGTGCTGCCCCAGCAAGCAAACCAGACCTCCAAATGGCCCCCACTTTGGAGCCTGCAGTCGCTTGAAGTACCTTGACGCAACCAATTCTCTTCTGCAGTTTACCCAAACGACCCTTGGCCACTGTGCGGATCACCTTGCCTCCGACCATGTCATGGCCAAGATTGCGCATCTGCTTCCTTCGCGTGAGCCTCAACATCTTAGCCCACGTACGAAATCTCTTGGTCACTGCACGAGCTGCGCCCACGTAGCCTGACTTCACAGGTTGAACAAGTAATCCCAGACTTCGCATGCCACTCTTAAAGATCCTGGTGGCCTTGATCAGCCCAGTCATCCCATCCAGGCCCTGGCCAACCCATTGCAAAGTACAGTCCTCAACCAATGCCCGAGGGTGTACAGTAGGACAAATCTCCCGTGCACTGATCAGCGTGCGAATCATGAGCACTGTGAGCAGAGTAGCCGCATGGGTGCAGCCAGGAAGAATGCCTTGCTCCACCTCGCGCGTGTAAGAGGTCGAGCCAAACGCCTGCACCGCCCTCGGCATCTTATACGAGGTGACCAGCTGCCACAGCAAGCGCAACGGGAATTCAACTTCACGCGCTTCACAAAATAGACTGGGTACCTTCACCGTGTCAAAACACTTCCACATGTCCATCATAACCGTAATCGAATGCCCTCCAAGAAGTTTAGACATTTCAGCCATGGCATTGTGGAGAAACGCAGAGGCCGATGGCGAATAACCCTTCCTGTTTCCCCATATCATCTCCGATGGGAACTTCTTCAGCCACTGCCGTGAAAAGGGACGCAGTACTCTGGCCCACACTCTCACAATAGTGTGGATCAGCGCCACCAGTCGAGCACCTCCACCATCCTTTGGAATTCGAGCCATCTCCGAATGGATGCGCCCCACTGGCCATGCAAGTAGGTGCTCGCACTTCATAGAGAACGAAGCCATCGCGTCCAACCCTTGCTTTGACAGGAAGCACAGCGATCTGGGCTGGATCCCCGAAGGTCCTGCTGCCGTCTTCCACTTGAACGTCAAGATGGCCTCTATCATCATGTCCGTGGTGATGTACGGTAACGCTTCCCATTCGCCATAATCAGACGGCAAAGAGATGTCAGTGTCATCGTGAACTGACCACACTTTCATCCACTTGCTCATCTCACGATCAGCTAGCTCGTGAGGGGACTGCTCAGAACCAGCATCGATGATCTCCTGTGTCGCCTGCAACCGAGTGAACCGATGCGCGCCACTTGCTCCCCTCTCAAAGGCAGAGTCGACGAACCTTTTCCAACGTGAGCGATCGACCTTCTGATGAGCATCAAGCAACCTATTATGACCCTTCTCGATATGGGCATAGACCTGCTCAAACTCCGCACATGCAAGAATCGGAAACACTGGAGTGGGCATGAAGTACTCCGACACCCATGAAGGAAGCAACCTGAGCGTGCTTGAACACACACGAACGCCATGCATAAACCTCATGTATTCCACTATCACTTTTTAGCCAGCGCAGAACAATCAGCCCGACCGTACACGATCCTGTTCTCATTCTGCAAGATCAAAATTTTTCCAACCAGCTTCGCGACATGCTCCTTGACCCTCCGACACTGAACAATCCAGCGAAGAGCCGCCATCCAGGCACGTAGCTCAGGTCCATGTTGCAACCTTGCCAATGGAGGTCGCCATCTGGACTGAACCACCTGGGTGGCCAGAGGGCCCCCGCGTCCTGACGTCAATGCAGCCTTTGACCCATCCACACAGTCACAGACGCCCTGCAACTCAAATTCGATGCCAGCCAATAACGCATCCCAAGCCAGACTCAGGTCACCCTCGGACTGGGCATAAAATACCTGTCTCTCCACATCCCTCCAGTCATAAGGAAACCTCTCGCGTCCGATCGGCGGCGCCTTTGGGAACGGGGATAGGACCCGCGACCCGGCGTGCCCAAGCAGGCCTGTCCTCCGCTAGAATGGGAAGCACCACAGGTAGGTGCACCTTCGTGTTGCTGTCGTCCACAACGAAGGGCCTGCGAATCCGAGTTCCCAAATTGGCGCAAACAATGGCGTAGTCAGACACGCTGCCAGGCTGTGCCAGAAGGCAAGTGGGCCTCGATGGCGCCGCT
>CAUYUJ010009509.1:0-33939 GCA_963575745.1 Prorocentrum cordatum | reverse complement strand
CCACCCACGTCCCATCCGAAAAGGACGCCGTCGTCGCACCCCTCCCCTTCCCCCCCTCCCCCCCCACGTCCTATCCGCAAAGGGCGCCAAGGAGGGCGCTGTCGTCGCATCCGCCGCCGCCGTCGTTGCCCCCCCCCCACGTCCCATCCGCAAAGCGCACCCGCCGTCGCGCAGCGCACCCCGGCGCCGTCGTCGTCGCACCCGAGCGCCGTCGTCGTCGCCCCCCGCCCCCCCTTCAACCCCAACCCCCCCTACCTCACATCCGCAAAGGACGACGCCGTCGTCGCCCCCCGCCCCTTCGCCCCCCCCCACGTCCTATCTGCAAAAGGCGCCAGAGGGCGCCGTCGTCGCACCTGGCCGCCGCCCGCCGTCGTCGCATCCGCCGCCGCCGCCAGCCGTCGTCGAGCACCCCCTTCCTTCTCCCCTACGTCCCATCAGCAAAGCGCGCCCGCCGTCGCGCACCCCGGCGCCGTCGTCGTCGCTCTACCCCCCCTCCCCGCTCCCCTCGTCTTCCCCACCTCCCCCCCCCTAACCGACCCCCCCTCCTCCCCCCGCGCCCTCCACCCTCGTTCCGCCCCTCGCCCCCCCGCCCTCACCCGACCCTCCCGTCCGCAAAGGACGCCGTCGTCGCCCTCCGCCCTCCCCCCCCCGCGTCTATCCGCAAAGGGCGCCGCCAGAGGGAACCGTCGTCCCCCGCCCCCCAACGTCCTATCCGCAAAGGGGCGCCGTCGTCGCGCCCAGCCGCCGTCCTCGCACACCCCCGCCTACGGCCCATCCGCAAAGGACCCGGTCGTCGCACACCCCCCTCACAGCCTATCCGCAAAGGGGCACCGTCATCGGAGCGCGGGATTGCGCGCGCAACGCGGGATGTTCCCGCCTCAAAACACCTCGCGCATTGCGCGCGCAACCCCGCGCAACTCCGCGATCCCCGTGTGTTATGTTGAAACATGTCTTGGTACGGTGTGAGTGTTTGTTCCAGGCGGTTGTCCGTTGCTACTTGTGTTGATGCTTGTTTGTGTATGTCGTTGTGTTGGCTTCCGTCCAGGAAAACTATTCATGTAATCGTCAGGTCCGATGTTTTTTCTCAATCAGTTGGTCGCATTAAGAGCATCGTTGTGTTATTCGAGCATTCGGGGGTTTTAAGAACATGCCGTGGTAGGCCTATAGGAATGCCGTGACGGTCGCTGCTCAAAGAGGGTGGAAGCCAAATGGCTCACGCGCGTGCTCAGCCCCACAGTACGGAGGTCGGCGGATTCTCTGCCGTGCGGAGCAACCGCTCTGGAGCCATAGGTTTCCTGGCCGATTGGCGCCGTCTGAACGTGATGGTGACCCGCGCCCGTCGAGGTCTGGTCATCTGCGGCAACGAGCAGACCCTCCGCAGCAACGAGCACTGGAAGGCCTGGCTGGACTACTACAAGTGCGCCGCGGCAGGCAGGCCCCTGCCCCGCACCCCGAGCCCAGAGCGGCGCAGGCGCGAGGAGGAGGCGAAGGCGGAGGAGGAACGCCTGCGCAGGGAGCTGGAGCAGGCGGAGGCCGAGGCCGAGGCCGAGGCCGCAGCTGCGGAGAGGGAGCGCAGGAAGAGGGCGCCCTCCCCGCGGAGGCGGGCACCGTCGCGCGGCCGCTCGCCGGCCCGCCCGGCCCTGAAGTCGGCCCCGGCTGCGGGGAGGAGGGCACGGGACACGCGCCCGGTGTCGCAGCGCCTCGACGACGAGGAGGGCAACCTCTACGGCGACGGGTTCTGGGGCGACGACCTCACCACGGGAGGCGATGCCGCCGCGGTGTGGGAGAGCGCAGCCCCCGTGGCCCCCGAGTCGCCGCCGCAGGCCGTGGGGACTGCCGCGGCGCCTTCCAACGGCGGTGGCGGCGTCGCGAAGACAGCGGCGCAGGAGGCGCTGGACAGGATGTGGGCGATGTCCAAGTTGGCGCCTCCCAGCAAGCCGCCTGCGAAGAGAGACAGCAGTAGCGAGATTGAGCTGCTAGACTCAGACTAGCTCTGCTGCGCTGCCGAGGGGTGGTGATCATGCCTGGGCGGTGCCCCTCTCGTCATCGAGGTGCGGCCTGAGGTATCCTGCCGTTGGGATGTTCGGGCTTGAGTTATCATGAGTTGTCTTGCCTCGTTTGCGGGGTGCTCGCCTCTTTCTCCCAGGTCAGTTGTGCCAATCATTGTTGCAGCGAGTTGCTCACGCAATGGTGATGTCCAGGCAAACGAAGAGTCTGAACAGTCCTGCTAAAAGAGGTGCCAATGGGCTGTTCAGATGTCCAGATGTTCTCTTTGCGGGGTGAGTTGCTGGATGTGCAGCGGGACAGCAAACTGCTTCGCCCCGAAGGAAATTAGAGAGGTGGGGTGTGGCCCTGCAGAACCCGATCAATCTTGAGCAGCGGTTCGGCAGCGATGAGGGGGTCTGCGAGCAATGCAACTCATGGGGTCTCCCCTCACAGGTACAGTGGAGCAAATTCTAGACGCTTCGCGTATTCCCACCAGCCCATACAGAAACGATGTCCAGGCGAGTTGAGGTGATCAGGGAAGTATGGGAGCAAAGAGGTGGACGGCCGAACTGTGCGAAGGAGGGAGGAGGAGAAGAAGTAGGCTGGATTGATGGATGAGGGAGGGGGGATAAGAAATATGATTATGAAGTTGATGATGATGATGCTGATGATGATGATGCTGATGATGCTGATGATGATGCTGATGATGATGTTGATGATGCTGATGATGATGATGCTGCTGCTGATGATGCTGATGATGATGCTGCTGATGATGATGATGATGATGATGCTGATGATGATGATGCTGATGATGATGAGGAGGAGGAGGAGGAAGATAAGGAGTAAAGGGAAGGAGGAGCAGGAGGAGGAGGGCGAGCAAAAGGGCCAGAGGTCTTTTGGATGTCTCTCGGAGCCTCGTGGGATATCGCTTGGGCGGTTCTTGGTGGTCTCTTGGGACGTCTTGGGGGTCTCTTGGCGGTCCTGGGGGACTCGGGCGTCTTGGGTGCCTCGGGGGGGGGGCTCTTGGAGCGTCTGGGGGGCATCTTGGGTGCCTCGGGGATCCTCTTGAAGCCTTTTGGGGGCCTCTTGGGGGTCTCTTGGGAGTCTCTTGGATGCCTCTTGAGGCCGTCTGGGCGCCTCTTGGGGCCCTCTTGTGGCGCTCTTGGGAGCTTTAGGGGCGCTCTTCGGGCCATCGCGCAAGCCATCGATCAAACAAGAGGGGAGCTCCAATTTGCGCCCTCCCCAAGACGCCAAAAATTGGGCCAACACCCTAGTAAAACCAATGATGCTGGCTTCCTCGTCGAGGCCGTTTTGGACGCTCCAATGCGTCGCGCCCCCCCCCGTCCAGGTCCAGGGGAGGGGTTAGGGGGAGGGATCAAGCTACCCACCCGAAAGGGGTAAACCACTCCCCGAAGGGGAAGAAAGGGGGTTGGAAGAGGAAGCTCCCTAGAGCACCTGCGCCCAGAGGGCTGGTGTGATTTCAGACGCTTCGCGTAACCCCACCAGTTTGCGGATTTTTACTGCAGGTGCATTGCCTGTTGTAGCTAATTAGCCTCGCCTGCTGGCCCAGACGACGCCTACCGCTCCCTGTCCGCCGCCTCGGAGCCGCCGACCAAAAAAAAGTACCCCCACCAGCCCTTCCAGACACGATGCCCAGACGAGTTGCCATGACCGGAGATGTGATGGAGCATGCAGTGGAATCAAGAGCTGTGGGAGCCGTCACACCCTCAGAGGAGGAGGAGGAAGAGGATGGGAGACGAATCGGAGAGGAGGAGGAGGAGGAGGAGGAAGAGGAGGAGCAGGCGGAGGAGGCGGAGGAGGAGGGAGGAGGAGGGAGGAGGAGGGAGGAGAGGGAGGTGAGGAGGAGGAGGAGGAGGAGGAGCAGGAGGAGGAGGAGGAGGAGGAGGAGGAGGCCCCGCAGGTGGAGGCCTCTCAAGCGGGACTGGCGTGGGCGGTGGGGGAAGGCTGCGCCAGGTCGCTGAGGCATTGCCGATGCACCAGCGGCGGCGGGATGGAGAAGAGGGGGAGAAGGATCGAGGAGGAGTGAGAAGGATCGAGGAGCAGGAGGATCGAGGCTGAGGATGGAGGAGGAGGAGGAGGACCTCGTGGGATCGAGGAGGATCGAGGAGGATCGAGGAGGAGGATCGAGGATGTTGATCGAGCAGGAGGAGGAGGACGAGGAGGAGGAGGACCTCGTGGGGTCTCGTGAGAAGCTCCTGGGGATCTCTTGCGGGCCCCTTGACCCTCCCGGGGCGCCTTCCGTGGCCCTCCTGGGGGCCCTCCTGGGAGCCCCGGGGGCCATCTTGGGGCCATCCTGGACGTGCTCGATCAAATCAGGCGCTGGCTCTGCCCCTCCCAGGATGCCAAATTGGGCAGCATCCTCCTACCCTCGTCAAAACTAGCCTCAAACATGGCGAACACGCCCCTGCGATGTCGGCGCGCCCTCCAATGTCGATAGACGCCCCTCCAATGTCGGGGCCAGGGCAATGGCGGTCTGACCGGGAACGACTCGGAAGTTCGATGACCGACATTGGAGCAGCGGAGCATACAAGTACCTCGCAGTCATCGCGACTCTGTCCAGTATCTCCCCACAAACAGTTCAGCCACGTAAGGCAGGTTAAAGGTCAAGTTTGACGTGGGTTGTAGGCACAATAAAGGGTTTCTGCCTTCTAGCCGGTGCCTTCTTGGACGCTCCAATCGGTCGTGACCCCCCCCCGTCCAGGTCCAGGGGAGGGAGCAAGGGGGGGTTAGCCCTTCCCCGAAGAGGACGAACGAGGTTTGAAGAGGAAGCGCTCTAAACCAATCACGCCCTAAAGTGTTGGTGAGATTAATCGACGTCGCCTGGGGCGAATCACCGCCGCCCCCCGCCTTTCTGGAAATGCGGATGTGGCCAAACGTTGGGCCAAAGCTTTGCCAAGCTATTAGACTAGGTGCTCGAAGCCGTTGTGGAAGTCCTCGGGGGAACTCTTGGAGGAGGAAGCAGAAGGGATGAGGAGAGGAGGTGGGGCTGTCTTGGGACCTCCTGGGGCCCAGGTGGCTTCCTGAGGGGCTCTTGGGGGCCTTTCGGGGGCCTCTTGGGGGCCCTTTTGGTATCCTCTCTGGAACCTCTTTGGACGCTGTCAGGCCGTCTCGTCGATCTCTGGGGCCCTCTTGGTCCGTCACGGGGCCCTCTTGGGGGCTTCTGGGGCCGTCGTGGGACTATCTTGGGAGCCCCCGAGGCCGTCTTCGGCTGTCAGAAGCCTGAGAGCGCGAAAACTACTGGAGAACCTAGGGGGGATCCATGATTTGGCATCCTGGAGGTTCTCTTGGAGTCCTCTTGGGGCGTCTTGGAGGCCTTTCGGGCCGACTGGATGGAGGGCATATGAGGCCGTCTGGGAGCCATCTTGGAGGGGGATGGCGACGGGAACCTTTTTGTTTCGAACCTTTCGGGGTGTCCAGCGGGTTGGGCCGAGGTCCCACTGATAATTTCTCGGACGCCTTTAAAAGGTTAAACCTCGGCACGCCAATTGCCCCTCTTGCCGGCAACAGGGGGCGGCGGATCGAAGACGTCTACGGCGAATCACCGCCGCCTTCTGTCTGTTGGAAACGCCCGTGCGGCCAATCGATTTGCCGCAGTCTGGCCAAGCGATTGGACTATGTGCTCCCCCAGCCGTTCTGGAACTCGTTCGGGGAACATCTGGGAGGGAAAGAGAAAGGAGGAGGAGGAGGAGGACGAGGAAAAGAGAAGGAGGACGAGGAGAGGAGGAGGAGGAGGAGGACGAGGAGAAGGACGAGGAGGAGGAGGAGGAGAAGGAAGAAGAGGAGGCCTTTGCAGATCATCTTGGGACCTCCTGGAAGCTTCCTGCGGGATCCTCTGAGGGGCCCCATTGAAGGCCTCTGAGGGGCCTCTTGGGGGCATTCTGGGGCCGTCTTGCAGGTCGTCTTGCCGTCTTGGGCTGTCTTCGGGGCAGACTTGGGGGCAGTCTTGAGAGCCGTCTTGGGCCGTCGTGCACGGGGAAGACCGACGGAGGGCGAGTTGTCGGGGCTTTCCTGGGAGGCCGGCGGGCTGGGCCAAAGTCGGTGCGCCAGGCACCCCTTCGATGCATTGAGAGGGGGCGGCGGATTCACAGTCAAGTCTCAAGTCGGGCCTGTCCCTCCACAGAAGGAATATTCAAAAATAGTCAAAAAATATCCGTGGGACGATTGTTCGACTATTCTTGACCGTTGTGGGATATGTTTTGGGACAATGCTCTTATCTTTCGTCGAGCATCCCCCTGTTGGAGGATACGCCCGACCTAAGTCAGGACACTGTAACATAAGGACCGCTTTGGTCTCAGGCGGGGCTCGGTGTTTCTGGGCCGTGCTCTGGAGGTGTGTCGCGGAGCCTGTTCGGTGGCCTGGGCCCGCCATTGGCCCGAAGAGTCTGTTCTCTCGTACGCTGAAGTCGGGCCCGTGTCTCTGCAGGAGGAGTATTCCAAACATCGTCAAAGAAATCGTCTGGGGGACGATGCTTTGAGTATGTTTGGTTGTGTGTTGTTTCTTGTTGTTCTGCTGTCCTTCTTAGTTTGGACAAGACCTGCCTGTAGGAGGACCCGCCCGACCCAATCCTAAGTAGGCCTTCCGTGTGGGAGCTCGATGATTTTACTGGGATGACCGTGGGGGGTTCTAAGTGGATAGGGGGTTACAAGTGGATACCAAGGTGGACTATATAAGGCCCAACCTTGCTTATGTGTGGGCTACAAATGCTCCAAGTAGCTCGGGGGGGGGGTAACGATCCGGGCTAAGTGGGCTCCGCCCACTGAGCGGAGTTATCTAACCCCCCTAAGCCACTCGGGGAATCTGTAACCCACTTGTAAGTCAGGTTGGGCCATCTATAACCCACCTGAGCATCCACTTGTAACCCCCGTATCCATTTAGAAACTCCCACGGTCATTCCAGCAGCGGCCTTGGGCCAGTCCGCTACTGTGCCTGGGTCGTCGGCCAGGAGCCTCTGGCATGCCTCTGCGGGTCCCGTGGGAGGCCTCGCGGGGGCCTCGTGGAGTCTTCGTTGCAGCGCCTCTTGGGCCTCTTGGGGTTAAGTCTGGCCTCCGTCCCTCTACAGGAGGAGCATGCCAAAATAGTCAATACATAGTCTGGTGACGTTTTTTGTTGTTGATAGTTTGGGAGTTTGTTTGGGGGTATGGTTAATTTGTCGTTCAAAATCCGCCTGTAGGGGGACAGGCCCGACCTACTCTTGGGGACCTTTTAGGCGTCTCTGGGAGCTTTTTTTGGGGGGTCCCTTCGGGGCCCAGAGACTGTTGTCTTTGGGAGGAGGGCTTCACAGGTCGGTTCGTGTTGCCTCTGTTTGGCCCTTCTTGGGGCCGTCTTGGGGGCCTCTTTGGGGGGGGGGGGGGCGTATGGGGCCGTCTCGGGCCGATCTCGGGGGCCTCTTCGTTTTTGTTTGTGCGCCCTTGAACCGGTAAGTCGATTGTTGAAATGTCGTTCAACACTCGATGCATGGGGCCCTCTTGGGCTAGCCCTGAAGGCCTCCAAGCGAAACGTCTCAAGAGTCTCCCAAGAGAGCGTTAGCATGGGCCCCTGCGCCGATATTATATCATGTTCGAGGCTTACACTCCCAGCCGAGCTCCCGAAGCCTCTGAAAAAGTGACGCAGGCATTCCCGGGAGAAGGCGAGAGCGCCGAGGATCGCCCAGAACAAGGTAGTATGGCCCCATTGAGGGTCATTGTTCAATGCTCGGATCCGAAGAGACCCGAGGGCGTTCCACAGTAGGCACATGGAATCAGACACGGGCGTGCTAGCATGTGCCCCTGTTGGAACTTCCGATCCCCCGATGGCCCCAGGGACCCAACGAGTCTCAGGGGCACCTTATGGCCCTCGAGGATCGACGAATCATGTGCCCCAGGATTTCTGATAGCAAGATGTCTTATCGTATACGTCTATTCCACTCAGCGCCGACGGCACGGTGGCGGATAATATTGCATATCCACGATTGCATGTCTTCACTAGTTTCACATCTGGAAGGTACGAGCACTTGCGTGTCGTTGCACTGCCCTTAGGTCTCCAATGGTGGTGCCGACATTTCGATTCTTCCGTGGGGCACCGAGCGACCAAGGCAGCCGACGCGGCCTCCATAGATGATTGCGGACGGCTGAATACGGCGCCAGAGGACGCCGCGAGCGCCCAAGATTGCCAAAAGGGGCGCCCAAGAGACTACATGCACTCAAGCTACCCCTTGAGGCTTCCAATGAGCCTTGAGAGCCCCTCCCCAAGAGGTCACAGGCCGATGGAGCAAATAGTGCATGTGGCGATGCTGGGTCGAGGATGGGTTGCTCGGGGATCCTCGATGCCCCCATCGTTCCTCGATGCCCACGCCCCCTCGGAAAGCAACGCAGATGCAATGCGCGTGACAATTGGAACCGGCGCAAGGCAATGCAACGCATGTCAAACCAACGCAATGCAGTTTTTTTTTCAATGCGTCGAAATTGGATGCACCCCATTTCAACACAACATTGCAACGCGAGCAGTCCAACATAATCCAAAACAGATTTCATTATATCATCACAAATACGGCTAGACAATGCAATGCAACATACTGCTCTGCACCGCAGTATGCAAATTTCGCTGCACTGGCCTGCGAAGCAAAGCGGTGCAACGCAGATTAGAGGACCGTAAAGCAATTGTGTCATAAGAGTTGATTGCTGATTATTCAGCCTTCAGCTTGTTGTGGCCTGCACCGTTCGTAGTCACACATGTTTCCTCTACAATGTTGTTTTCAAGCTGCATGGATGTGCACATTGCGATCGGCCCAGGTCCGTTCGCTTCCAGCTCGCCTCGAGCCGAAAAGGAGTGCGGGTCGAACGAATGTGTCAAGATGGCCCGAGGGTCTTGCCAGGGCTTTGGTGCGGCCCAGTATTGCCCCAAAGGGCGCACGGAGCAGGCGGGCATTCCCAGAGAGGTCGGAGGCAGCCCAAGGGGGCCCCACGAAGGCAAGAGGGGTCCCAAGAGCGCCTCAAGATAGAACAAGGAACTCCACCAATGCCTCCACGATGACCCAAGAGTTCCCACACAGAGTGCTCAGTGACGAGGAGGAGGAGGAGGAGGAGGAGGAGGAGGAGGAGGCGGAGGATGAGGATTAGGAGCACCAGACGGAGGAGGCTGAGGAGGAGGAGGAGGAGGAGGAGGAGGAACACCAGACGGAGGAGAGGAGGAGGAGGAGGAGGAGGAGGAGGAGGAGGAGGAAGGAGTCGAGGACGAGGACGAGGACGAGGACGAGGACGGGACGAGGAGGTGGAGCGGTACGGCAGGGTGCTCTCGCTGAGCGGTGCGCGCGCTCAGGCGCGGCGTCCCCACCCCTCCCACTCTCCCTCGTTCCGGCCTCTTCTTGTTCCCCCCCCCATTACATGTGTCTCCATCGCTCCTCCTTCACCTCTCCTCTTACTCCTTTTGTTTCTCCTTTTTTTTTTTTCCTTCTCCTCCATCCTATTCCTCCTCCTCCTTCTCTTCTTCCTCCGCCTTCTCCTACTCTTCCTCTTCCTCCTCCGTCTCCTCTCCTTCTCCTCTTCTTCATACTCTCCCCCTTCTCCTCTTTCTCTCCTTCCATCCTCCTCCTCCTCCTTCCTCCTCCTCAAGCCTCCTCTCTCATCCCCCTCCCTCCCCCCTGCTTCATCCCCCTCCTCCCCCCCCTGCACTGCCCCTCCCCCCTGTACCTAGGTCGTGCCTGACACAGCTGGCCGTCTGCACCTCCATGGAAGAGGAGGAGGAGAGGAAGTAGGAGGAAGAGGAGGAGAAGGAGGAAGAGGAGGAGGAGGAGCAGGAGGAGGAGGAGGAGGAGGATGAGGAGGAGGAGGAGGAGGAGGAGGAGGAAGAGGAGGAGGAGGAGGAGGAGGACGACGAGGAGGAGGAGGAGGAGGAGCCAGTCTATGGAAAGAAGTTGAAGCATCGAATGGAAAATCCCACCAGAAGTGACGATGAAGTCTTGAAGGCTGGAGGGCACATGGCACATGGTGCGCCTCCGGTGGACGTCGGCAGGCCCACGGTGCCCCCCTCTGGCGCTCGAGAGGCCCACGGCGCCCTTCGGTGCCTCTGGGCCTGCTGCGGCCGGAACGCCCCCCCCCCCGCCCCTGGCGCCTGCCGATCGCGCGTGCCCGCGGGGAGGCTGTTGGCCGAGGACTCCGCGGGCCGGATGATCTTCGTCATCATCCTGGAGAGGGGGGGGGGAGGCTGGGGGGCCCCCTCGGGCCGTCAGCGGTGCGGAGCAGGGCGGGCGGAGGCGGGGTGCGAGGGGGGGACAGGGGGGAACTGCAGCTCGTCGTCGTCGCCGTCGCGCGCCGGAGGGGTGGTGGTGGGGGTGGTGGGGTCGGTCCTGGGCTGGGCCTGGCCCCAGTCCGGCAGTGCGAGGAAGGAGGGCGGGGTCGAGGGCCGAGGGAGGGATTGGGGAGTGGGGGGGGATGAAGCTGTCGTGTGTCGTCCGGAGGGGTGGGGGGGTCGGTCCTCCGGCCAGTGGGCGGTGGGGGGGGGCGGGGGAGGAGCGGGGCGAGGGGGGGGTGGTGGGGAGCTGCAGCTCGTCGTCGTGTCGTGCCCGAGGGTGGGGGGGGGGGTCCTCGGTCCTGGCGGCCATGTGGGCGGTGGGGGGGGGGGGCGGGGGAGAGGGCGGGGTTGAGGGGGGGATGGATTGGGGAGGGCATACAGCAGCTCCTCGTCGTGTCGTGCCGGAGGGATGGGGGGGGTCGGTCCTCTCGCCCAGAGGGCGGTGGGGGGGAGGGGCGGAGCGAGGGCGAGGAGGTCGGTCGGAAGAGGCATTGGCGCCAGCGGTGTGCCTGGGTGGGGGAGGGAGGAGCAGGTCTGGTCGATCGGCATTGGCGACGAGGAGGGATGATCGAGGGATGGGGTCGAGGATCGAGGAGCGCTACCGAGCTGGAGGCGGGGGGTCCTCCCCCCTCCTCGTCTTCCTTCGTTATCCTTGCCCCCTTCCACCTCCCCCCTCCTCTCTCGTCCTCCTTCGCCCTCCTCAGACCTGCCTCCTCCTCGCTCCTGCCTCCTGTATTCCCTCCTCCTCCTCCTCCTCCTCCTCCTCCTCCTCCTACCTCCTCGCCTCCTCCTCCTCCTCCCTCGCTGGCCATAAGCTGAAAGCTGACCTCGCGGGCAGGCCCAGAGCCGCCACGCCTGCCTACCACTACGAAATCCGAGCCGCAGCCCTCGCCGCTATGCGATGCTAGGGCCATGGCGGTAGCTTTAAGTCGGGCCTGTCCCTCTACAGGAGGAGTCGTAAAAAATAATCAAAACATAGTCTGGGGACGATGTTTCGTGCATTTGTTTGGCAATTTGGTACATTTTTGGTGGTATTTTATTTAATCGCTTCGCTCATTCCGCCGGCCCATATTGTCGCACCGTGGTGGGCTAGCCGAGTTTTGGGGCCTGTTGAGGGCCGTTTTGGGGCCTCTTGGGGCCTCTTTTGGGCCTCTTGGGCGCCTCTTGGGGCGTCTTGGGGGCCTCTTGGGGGTCTCTTGGGGCCTCTTTGGGACCTCCTGGGCGGCTTCTGGGGCGGAGGGCTCGATTTTTCAGTTCTCTGTATCCCTCTTGAGCCCCTCTTGGGCCCGTCTTGGGGCCTCTTGGTCCGTCTTGGGCGGCACTTGGGCCGTCTTGGGGGCCCTCTTGGGCCGTTTCGGGGCCGTCTTGGGAGCTTCGTGGGCCGTCTTGGAGCGATCTTGGGCGCCTCTTGGGTCGTCTTGGAGCGTCCGGAAGCCGAAAAAGCCAGAACGCAAAAAACATCGGAAAAACCAATGAAAATCAACGATTTTGGCCTCTTGGGGCCCTCTTCGGAGGCCTCTTGGAAGGCTCTTGGGGCGTCTTGAAGGCCTCTTCGGCTGTCTTGGGGGTCTCTTGGGCCGTCTTGGGGTCATCTTCGGCGCCTTGGAGCGCTCTTTGAACGTCTCGGGGGCCTCTTGAGCAATCTTGGGGGCCTCTTGGGGCACTCTTGGCGCGCTCAGGGCGGCCTGAGAGGCCGCACCCAGAAGGAAAACCATCTCTGAGTTGAACCGGGCGGGACCTTCCCAGGCGGCGGGCGGGGTACTTTTCGCCGGGGGACCCCCAGGGGCCGCCCCGCGCGCGCGAACTAGTACAATACAATTGTTAACCAGTTACCGGAGATCTTAGCACGCCTCTGGCCCGTTTTTTTTTCCGCCCAAGATCCGCCTGTAGGGGAACCTGCCCGACCTAACGGTAGCTGGGTCACATATTCAAACTACGAGTGTTCCTCCTCCTTCTCTTCCTCCCGTCTCCCTTATGAGTAGCCCTCGTGACAGTGGCGCCCGTCGTGTCACACCCCACTGCTCCGATGGAGCGCGCGGAGGCCCATGGTTGCCCACGTCGGTCAGCATGAAACATTTCCGGCATTGCCTTACCCTGCAGCATCCTCTCTCCTGCTGCGCTCTCCCTCCCTTCCTCCCCACTTCTCCATCCTCCAAGGGCTGGGCTTTTCGGCTGCGCGGAGACTTGGGCGCGAGGAGGAGGAGGAGGAGGAGGAGGTGGACGCTTTTGGCTCTTCCCAGTTGTCCTGGGGGGGGGGGGGTCGAGGTCGAGAGGGCCGGGCAAGGGACGACGCCAGCGGGGAGGACGCTTGGCAGCCTCTGCTTGTGGTCCTGGACGCGGTGCGTTTGGAGGCGGGCGTCGCCTGCCACGCAACAGCGGCCGCCGGAACTCGTGGACAGCGCACTCGCTGTGGGCGCCGTCCCAAGTTAAGGGTGCCCCCCCCCCCATGTCGCGTCGGGCGTGCCAAAGTGGGCGGGGGTCCTGGAGTCGGGAGTAGAGGAGGAGGAGGAGGAGGAGGAGGAGGAGGAGGAGGAGGAGGAGGAGAAGGAGGAAGAGGAGGAGGAGGAGGAGCAGGGGAGGAGGAGGAAAGAGGAGGAGGAGACGAGGAGGAGGACGGAGGAGGTGGAGGAGGAGGAGGAGTAGGAGCAGGAGGAGGGGGGGATGGTGGTGGAGGAGGAGGAGGAGGAGGAGGAGCAGGAGCAGGAGCAGGAGGAGAAGGGGGGCGACGATCGAGAATGGTTGTCGTTGGGCGTTCGTGGCTCCTTGCCTGGCCTCCTGGAGCTTCAGGTTGCCTCCAGGGGCTTCTGGGGACCTCTGGAGACCTGTGCAGGGGAGAGCCGACCAGACCCCTGGCGACTCGAACATCATCGAGCTGAGGGTTTGTTCTCTGCTCAGGGCTTCGGGAGGCCTGGTTACGTACGCTGGACCCTCCGTGGCCGTAAGAAACCGCATTCGGGAATCGACGGCCCTTGGGTGGAAGCGACTCGAATCACCGAGACGACGGAGGTCTGCGAAGGAGGGCTTCGGATTTGGATTCGGAACGATTGCGAAGCCGTCGAGAAACTTCGATGCCCTCGCTCGAGTCGGCTGAGGTAGTCCAGCCGCTTCTGGTGTTGCGAGCAGGTTCAAGCGGCTTCACAAAGGCAAGGAGCTGATCAGCTCTGTCGCAGCCGCATAACCCACATATCAAAATTTTGAACGCGGGGTGGCCGAACTGTGAGATGGGCGCTGTCGACCCGCCACGCTGAATGGACCTAACCTGAACAAAAGAACCCCGAACCCTAAGAACACGATGGAGACCTGGCCTCACTTAGGTCTCCTTTTTTCCTCAGGGATCATAAATCTTGGCGGTTTGGTCCGATACATCTGCAGAAAAGACCCCGTATCCCCCTATGTTTTTGGCGGCCCTCCTAACTTACTTAGGCCCCCTCCCAAAGCCTCCCGTACTGGGGGGGGCACACAACCTCAGGCCGCCCTGCCTGAGGTTGTGTGCCTCCCCCCAGTACGGTAGGCTCGTGCGGCGATGGCGCGCCGGCGACGCCGGCGAAGTCGTTCGAGGTTGAATTCCGCCTGATAGAGCGACGTGTAAGCGACGATGGACACCGTAACGCTATTGGACCGTCTGACTTTGACCTGGAACGATCAGGGCCGCGATCGATTCAGGGCGGAACGATCGACGCGGTGTTAAAAACCTTGGCGCGCGCCGTCGCCGCAAGAATCAGGAGGGGAAGAAACACACAGACACAATTAATCCTCGATTCCCCAGAAAATATGGGAAAATATGGGCAGTGGGGGGGAAGACAAAAACCCAGAAAATATGGGAAAATATGGGGACTATTTTTATTTGTGTGTATTTATTTGTGTGTCCTAATTTCCCTTAAAAGAACCTATCCTGACGGGCCGCGGGCTGCGGGAGGGCACCGCGTGCCCAGCCGGCGAGAGCGCGGCCCGCCCGGGTGCACGAGCTGCGCCAACCCTCGCGCGCTGCCGGCCCCCCTGGGCGGCCGCGCGTTCTCGGGCCGCGGAGCGGGGAGGGCGGCGGGCGACACGGCGGGCAGCAGGAGGAGGAGGAGGAGGAGGAGGAGGAGGAGGAGGAGGAGGAGGAGGAGGAGGAGGAGGAGGAGGAGGAGGAGGAGGTGGAGGAGGAGGAGGAGGAGGAGGAGGAAGAGGATGAGGAGGAGGAGGAGGAGGAGGAGGAGGGAGGAGGGGAGGAGGGGGGAGGAGGAGGGAGAGGGGGGGGGGAGGAGGAGGAGGAGGAGGAGGAGGAGGAGGAGGAGGAGGCGGAGGAGGAGGAACAGCAGGAGTATCGCCGTGTTCGGCGCGCTGTTGCGGTCTTCCAGTGCAGGCGGGGCCCGCATCAAGAAACCATTTGCTTTTCGTCAGGGCACTCTGGGCTTCTTCGCTCCGCGAGCTGCGCGGCGACTTCCCGCGGTCGTTGGAGAGGCTGCTGCTCTCAGGGTGTCCTGGGTCTCCCCTGAGGTGCACCTCGCGCGCGGGGTTCCAGGGTTGCATTTCTTGCGAGGGTTTCCTGCGGCCGCGCCCGCGCTGTCTCGGCATGGTCAGCGCGCTCTCTCGGTCGTCCTCTGGGTGCGGTCTGCGCTGGTGGCCCTCCAGAGTCGATTCTCGTGGGGCGCCGTCTGGCCAATATGCTGCCTTCCTCTCCGCACTCGGGGAGTTCCATGCACCAGACTTTGCACTTGTGCAAGTAGGTGTACTCGTAGTGCTCGTAATAGTAGCAGTGCTGCGAGCAGTAGCGGTACGAGTCGCTGGAGCCGCTGTGGTAGCAAGCGCACTGGGAATACGGAGTGGCAGGTCGCTAGCCGCAGAGCACTGACCACGGGCCACTAGGGGCATAACGGGAAGATTGCAAGCATGAAAGGAATCATAGGACAGCAGTCACCCAGCACCACGCGTAGATCACCAGGGCAGGAACGAGCGACTTGCAACAGTCAAGGTCCGACACCGTAGCGAACCAGCAGTCAGGCAACCACTCATATGACACCACCGATAGAACACAACGCGCCAGATTGGAAGGCATCTTGTGGTACGATCCAGACAGCACTACCCATAACGTCCAATTGCAAGAACGAGACATTTGCAAATATACGATCGGGGACCATCCGTAGAGGACCGCTCTTGGGCACCAGGGCAAAAACGAGGAAATCGAAGCAGTCCTATGCAACATACGGAACCCGCCATAGAGCACCGCCAGCTGACACCAGGTCAACACTGAACATCGCAGCCCTCCGCCCAAGTTTTCAAGGATTCCGAAGGAAGCCGTCAGCACCCTATTGGATACATTTCGAGTTCTTTATGCAGCCTTTGCTGTTATTCAGGATGTTTGTAGGATTACGCGTGAGTGGAAGGGGAACTTGAACGATGCCTGCCTTAACGTTTCTAGTCTCTTTTCAAGTTTCATCGGGATGCCTTGGTGAACCCGTTGGATCCTGGGGGAAATCCATCCGAATCATTTGGGAGTCTTGGACGTTTGCGTGGAAAGCCGTCTCCATCACGTTCTTAGGAAGCCACCTGGAATTCCCTCCATTATCTTTCCGGGCGACCCTTGGGATTCCTCCAGATTCTGGTGGGAGGTTTGACATACATAGGAGCCCGTAGGATGCTTGTGGGGAACTCGATGACTCTTGAAGAGACGTCCGCGGATGTTTCTGGCTCCTGCGAATCCCTAAGGACCCCGTGAGGCCCGGCAGGGCCCCCGTAGAGTCTGCAGCGGGGCGTACTGGAGCAGGAAATGACGAGGGGGCGGGGGGGGCGGGCGAGGAGGCGGGGCGGAGGATGAGGAAGTTGCGTTCGCGCATCGCAGGCGTTTACATGCTGTGTCGCCCGTGCTGTGTCGCACTACTTAGCGCGTGCGCGAAGTTATGTGTTGACGTATGCTGCCTACGCGCGTCCTCTTTGATCATTGGGTTGCACGCGGCTTCCCCACCACGCGAAGTTCATTCGTAGGCAGTCTGGAGGTATGCTAACGTTGACAAGGGTTCGCGCGTGGGTCTTGTCCGTGTTTACATGGCGTTTTTGTGGCACGGGTCTGTGTCTACGCTCTTCTCGTGCACATCACTAACGCTTCCCTACATGTTTGGAGAGCATGCGCTGCCTCACGCAATGTTCTACAGATCGGACGGACTTGCAGAAATTGCCCCCCCGACGGAATCGAGAATCCAGTGCTCACAGCGAGCCCGTAGATCACTCTCAGTGCGCTTCCTGGGATCGTGGACACATTCTCGGCGCCCGCACTGGTTCCCGGAGATCCGTGAGCGGTTTGCGGGTTGTCGTTCGGCAGTGTCGATCTTGGCGGGAGGGTTAAGTCGGACGTGTCTTTCAACAGGAGGAATATTAAAACATGTCAAACAATAGTCTGGGGACGCTTTTTCAATTTTTTCGGTTATTGTCGAGCATGTATTGACTATTGCTTATTTGTCGTCCAAAGTCCGCCTGTAGGGGGACATGCCCGACCTAACAGAACTGGTGTCTGCGGTCACCAGATTCGGCGGCTAGCGAGGGGGGAAGTGAGAAGGGGCGGGCCTTCTCAGAAGTCTCGGAAGTCCCCGGCCTTCTGAGGAGTTTTCAGAGCCTTCCCCGAAGACAGAGGGGCATGGATCAGAAGGTACGAGGGCCTCTGAGACGTCCCGCCGCCTTCTGAGAAGGCCTTCCCCTTCCCGTCTCCCCCCCCGCTCGCTCGCCGCCAGCAGGTTCCCAGCGTCGCCTTTCTTCACGGCTGTGGGCCCCACTCGGGCAGCCTCTCCTGCGCGCTTGGTGGCCCCAGGGCCCGGCACGGGCCTCCGAAGGCTCAGGCCTCGGAGGTCTAGAGTCTGGTCGGGCGTATCCCCCTACAGGCGAATTTTTTGGACGACAAACTACACATAGTCAACACGGATTAATTGTAAAAAAACATTCAAACAACAGCCCCAAAGAATAGTCCCCAGAGTATTGTTGGACGATTCTTGAGATGATTCCTCCTGTTGAGGGACGCGCCCGACTTAAGCCTAGAGGTTAACATCAACACTAATATCGCTGGTGTGCCCCCACAGAGGCAAGACGATCCTGATCTCGGTGATGGCGGTAAGAATGGGGCTTCCAAATGGCCGAAGCATCACCACCAACACATTCTAGGATCATCTTCCCCTGGTGGAGGCAGTCTCCTGTGTTGGGGCTGGTGCGCATCTCCAAGCCTCCAGACGCCCAGACAACACCGGCCGCCTTGAGCTTCGCGGACGTCTGGCCCGGCTCATGCCCAGAGGCGCTCCACATCGGTCCTCTCCCTCCTCCCTCTCCCTCCCCCTCGCTCCCTGATTCCCTCCTCCCACTCCCTCCCCCTTCTCCCCCCCTCCTCCTCCTCCTCCGCCCTCCTCCCCCCCCTCCTCCTCCTCCTCCTCCTCCTCCTCCTCCTCCTCCTCCTCCTCCTCCTCATCCTCATCCTCATCCTCATCATCATCATCATCATCATCATCATCATCATCATCATCATCATCATCATCATCATCATCATCATGCGAGCTGCGTCCCGCCGTGGCCACCACGAGGAGCCCCTCCCTGGGGCTGGCCGGGAGGACTTTGTCATGCCCGATATGGACGGCTCGCAGTGCGCTCAGAAACTGCAGGACGCCGCCCAGCGGCTGGCGCCGCGCGAGCGGGGGGTCGAGTTTTCGAAGGGGCCCCTCCTCCTCCGCCTCCTCCTCCTCCTGCTCCTCCTCCTTCTCCTCCTCCTCCTTCTTCGCCTCCTCCTCCTCCTCCTCCTTCTCCCGACCGGGCGGAGGGCAGGACAGGTGGAGCACCGTACAGGCAAGAGTCAAGAGGGGAAAACACATACGGAAAAAAGAATCGTCGACCCCCCGGGAAATAAGGGAAAACATGGGAGGTGAGGGAGATGGCGAAAACCCCGAACATCTGAGGGAACCTTTGGATTTGTGCCGATTTGTTCGCGTGTCCCAAGCCACCTTCAAAGAGGCCCTGAAGGAACGGGGCCCTGTTTTTGGGGAAGGGGGGGGGGGGGGGGGGGGGGGGGCGCGTTTCTGGGCGCTCGGAGCCCCAGGGCCAGGACCTGTCTGGGACCCCAGGGCCGTCAGAGCAGGGTTCGGCATGAAGCGCTGGGGGTCTCAGGGATGAGCACCTGGGATGATGAGAGGGAGGATCTAGGTCTTCTCCTAGATGGGGTCGGAGTAGATGGGGTTGAAGGATCGCGCCGCATCGCCGATGCATCGGCGATGCGGCTCGATGCGGAGGCTGACCTTCGCCACAACGACGGCGCCAATGCATCGCCGACATCACCGGTGCATCGCCGATGCATCGGCGATGCGGCGCGATCCTTCGACCCCGTCTACTCCGACCCTGTCTGGGAGGCCTCTAGAGGAGGAGGGCAGAGCTGGGGCGCGTGGCCATGTCTGGGCGGCGCAGCTCGAGCAACAGTTTCGGGATGGCGACTGGGAGGGACCTGGGGGTTAGCCTTGACCAAGGGCTCCCACGAGGGTGCGAAGTTATTCGCGCTTCGCGCTTCGCGGTCCTCGTTCCTTCTCCCCCTTCTCCTCGTCCTCCTATTCTCCCTTTGGGAGGGCGGCGCGAGAGCGCGAAGTTATTCGCGCTTCGCGCTTCGCGCAGCGCGAAGCGCGAAGTTGGGAGCCCTAGGGGAGGGACCTGGGGGTTTGCCTTGACCGAGCACGGAAGGCCAACGCACGTATCTGGCGACATCGAAGCAAAGTCGCAGCACGGTGCTCCAAATGTAGTCTGATGCCCTTTCCGGGGCCAGCGCATGCACGAGCATACCCAATCATGCCCAGACCCACTCGTATTTTGGCTGACTCTATTCAGCATTCCGTGTTGAGCCATTCAGGGTCAGATTCATCCATAATTTGCACGCCCATTCATGTTCACAGTTGTTCACATTCAATGCGACTCGCTCCTACTCAGACCCACGTATCTAAATATATATATATATATCATCACTTGTATTCTCATTCACACATACTCGGATCGATTTGTGCTCAGACCCACGCATACGTAGACAATCATCATCATAAGCATGAGCATCCATACTTTCTCGTACTCGGTCGGTAAGTCGAAATCTAATTCACACATGTTCAGGCACACGATTGGCAGGCGTGATGCAAGAGATGCACATGCAGGAATATCCGCGCCGACTTTTTGGGGGGGGGCATCGAGGATCGGGGATCGAGCGTTTCGGTTGGCGTTGACTTAGTCGCCGTCGCCGTCGCCGTCGCCGTCGCCGTCTTCGTCGCTCCCGCCGCGCCTGAGCCGAGAGGAGGTCGTCGTCCTAGTCGTCGTCGTCGTCGCCGTCGCCGTCGATGTCGTCGTAGTCGTCGCCGTCGCCGTCGCCGTCTTCGTCGCTTCCGCCGCGCCCTTCGCCGAGAGGACGTCCAGGGCGGCGAGATGCGCTGTCCGCCCTTCTACGTGATGCTCTCGTCCGCGGTGCGCGAGGCCGCCCGCGCACGCCCGCCCGCGCGCCACCACCCGCTGTGCCCCTGCGCCCGCTCCTGCGTCTCCTCCTCCCTCCTGCCCCCCCCCTGCCCCGCCTGCTCCTGCTGCTCCCTCCTCCCCCCCCCCGTCTCGCCCCACGCCCTCCGCCCTGCCCCCCTGCCGCGACAGGTGTCCCGGGGCAGCTCCTCCCGCTCCTCCTCCCTTCTCCCGTGCTGCTCCTCCAAGTTCGCTTGGCCAGGGCCGCGGGAGCGAGCGCTCGAGGCGTCGGGCAGCGGGCCGTGGGCCCGCCCGCGCGCCCGCGGCTGCCAGCGGCAGCGCGGGAGAGCCAGCAGGCACGCGAAGCCAGTCAGAGCATTCGGTGCCTCGACGGAGGCAGCCTGCACGTCCCCCCCCCAGTTGCCTCCCTCGTCTCCCGCGTCAACGCCTCTTCCAGGACAGCGGCTCAGCCGGGCACAGAGTGGCAGGGGGAAGGCGACGTGCCGTTGGCCGAACAGCAGCAGGCCGTTGTGGGACTCGCTATCAGGTGATCCCCCCCTTACCCCCTCGGCCCGACTTAACGGGAGCTCGAGGTGTATGGGGTCGGGGGATGCCGTCATCGAGAGAGGCCCAAAGACAAATCTGCACCATCAAGCGTTGCAGCGGGTACCAGGGAACGGATAGGACACAAGTGATACATAACATGGATGAATCGGGGGAGGGGAAGACTGAGTGCTCCTGCAGCAAATGAACGAAGTACATGCTGGCCGTCAACGGCGATACGCCAGCAGCAAGGCTGAGAGAAGTACACCAGTACCACCTTCAACCCCAAAACAAGCACGACTCAAATCCTTCTGGCATGGGGAAGGGGACGGGGTCGTCGCTGGTGTGGTCGGGTGGGAGGGTTGGGGGAAGGGCATGGGGTGGCGCTCAGGGTTTGTTTCATCCCCAGCCACTTCCGCCACCCAAGTTCTCCCTCCAGATCCCTGGTTGGTTCGTCTTGCATCAACGCCGATCACATTATCACGGTGCCTTGCTCCAGGAGGCCCCTGAAATGAGGGCGCAAGACGGCAAGTTCCTCGCGCAAGAAAGCCCCATAGGCGGGCGCAAGACTTGCGACGATATGGCCGATCCAGCCCGAGACTTCGTCAACACCAGGATGAATGAATACTGTAGGACGGAACGATGGGGTTGAAGGCGTCCAGACTGGGTCGGTTCGCCCAATTACATACATTACGGTAGGCTCGCGTCGTGTCGACCGGCGGCGACCCCAGCGCGGGCGTGTAAGGTTGAACGTTGCCTGTGGCCCAGAATCGGCCCATCCTTGAACGATCCGGCCTTTTTCAAAGGGCCGATCGTTCAAGCTTGAACGCGGTGTCAGGAACCAACGCCAGGTCGGCACGACCCGAACCTCCGTTCGCCGCCTGCTTCGTCGTGCCGCACCCCGCTGTCGACTCGGACTCGGCGGAGCACAAGGGGCGGGGACCGGCCGCGCCGCGCCTCGTGGCGAAGCGTCCTGGCTCGCCGATAGGCCCACCAGAGAATGTTCTAAAGCTTTTTGGGGGGCGCCAGAAGGGGATGTTCTCAGAACATTTCTGGCCGCGACTGTCTCGTTTTGACACGTCAGGCTCATGGTCCAAGAGCATGTCGTGGTGGGCCTATAAGAATGCCGGGACGGTCGGTCCCGGCTCAATAATGAGTGAGGTGGAGAGACAGTGAGCTAGTAGGCCACGATGACCCTTGCGCTGAGGGCGAGCACGCGCTAGAGGCCGCAGCAGCAACGACTCCGCCGTGAACACATCTGCCGCTGTTGACTAAACCGTTGACCACCTCATTTGCCAAATGCAACAACACCAAAACAAGATCGTCCATGTTGGAAAATCTCGACATGCAGAAATCAATCCTGCGAACACCGACTGGGTCTGAAGTAATCTCATCCCGCACAAATGGAAGTCGTCGTCCAATTTCAACATGAGCTGGCCACTGCATCATCACACATGTCACATACTGGCATACCAAGAGAATGGGCTGAGAACAGTGTGCGCCATGCACTCCTCAGCTCCTCATTGCCACGAAGTGTCCCATCACGTGCCGCACCTGTCACAGTCCTAATCCCACATGGGGTCGCTGCATGTTCGGCACACAAGTTCACGCCGTTCGCCATCGAGTCCCACGACGACAAGTCAGGCTCACTAAACACAATAAAACCTCCTCCATCTCGCACGCTGCATGACAGAGAACGCCAATGACCAAGACCAAACGACGGCTGACCGTCCAAGGCATTACCATAATCATCAGGATAATCAGAACAGCCATTGTCATAGTAACGTTGTACCTGCATCCGCCCACAGCAACGCCTAGACCCAGTGGCCAATATCACCATGTCGTGCTGGACCACTGTGGGTGATCACGAAGACCTGCTTCTGCATAGTTGGAGTTGTTTGATTTGCGATTCGCGTCGACTCTGGAACGGCCTCAGCACGAACTTCGGGCGCCGTGGTGGCATAAACGCGAAGCCCCGACCCCTAAGCGCGTCACCAGGAACAGCGTGTCTCCGCTCCTGGTCTCAACGATGGCCTCGCCTGGCTGGATCGCTTTCCTGTTCGACTTGGCATCGCTCGGACGTGTTTTTCTGTTTCCTTCGGAGAGGACCATCGAGGAGCATCCTTGATCATTTGGCGAAAAAGCCACGCACGACACCGAACAACAGCACGGGGAAGGGACGTCCGAGCGATGGCCAGCCGATGTCTCACCTCTCGGTGCTGCGGCCTCCTCTCCCGACGCGGGACCCCGGCTGCGGTGCCAGCCCGTCGATGCAGTGCCCCCTCGCGCTCCTCGGGTGCCTGTCGGGAGGGGAGAAACACACAGACACAATTAATCGTCGATCCCCCAGAGAATATGGGAAACTATGGGAAGTGGGGGGGAAGACAGAAACCCAGAAAATATGGGAAAATATGGGGGATATCTTTATTTGTGTGTATTTAGTTGTGTGTCCTGGGGCCCCTTCGTGCTTGTCGGGAGGGGAGAAACACACAGACACGAGTGATCGTCGACCCCCAGGAAGACATGGGCAAATATGGACAGTGGGGGGGGAAGACAAAAGTCCAGAACAGGTGGGAAACGGTGAGGAATCCTGTTGTTTGTATGTATTCGTTTTGTGTGTCCCAGGGCCCCTTCATTGTGGTGAGCAGGAGCCGAGAAGCACATACAGCGCCACAGGCATCACGCTGCGTGCCTGGAGCTACAAGTTGAGCGGCGTCGATCGGATCACGCTACAGCTGACGGCGTGTCCATGCTGCGAGGGCACGGAAGACCCCCTCGCACGAGTAGCAAATGTGTCGAGCTTCCTCAGATCGGCCAGGCGCGGGAGGGATGAGTGTTTCGGCGAGGCTGCCCCATCATAAGCTGCGTGCGTTGTTGGTCCGGTTTCACCTGACGGCCTTTCTTCCATGCCACATTGAGCAGGTTGGCACAACCCGAGGCGAAGGCACAATCAACTGTAGGCATCCCGCCGAAGGCCACGAACTAAGGTCACCATTACGCTGCAGCAGAGGATCCATCCATGGCAGATCTTCTCGCGTCAGAACGGTTTTTTATATACAGGAAAGGTCAACCAGCAAGTTGGTCTACAAGAGAAGTAAGCACGCAGCACGCCGGCGCACGTCACATCAGGGACCCAGGGTGCGAGAGGTGCCGCGTGCGCAGGACGAGCTGCAAGCGCGGGGGCGGCGGGCTCCCGCGGAGACCTGCGAGTCGCGGACGCGCACTGGGGCGCAGCGGCGCGGTGCGCACGGCCCTGCAGAGCACGATAGGAGAACAGCGTAGGTTTGCCCACAATGGACAATGGCAAGTTGCGCTGCATTTTTTTCTGCCCACGCTTCGCCTGGGTGTAGTCGGCGGGGAGCCCGGGGGGGAAGTGAGAGGGGGCGGGCCTTTTCAGAGGGCTCGGAAGTTCCCCGGCCTTCTGAGAAGTTTTCTAAGCCTTCCCCGAAGACACGAACAAATTCTCAGAAGGCGCGAGTGCTTCTGAGAAGTCCCGCCGCCTTCTGAGAAGTTTTCGAGGCCCTCTCCTTCTCATTTCCCCCTCTCGCTCGCCTCCGATATAGCACGTGGACATGTGCAAACACGCCCGCGATATCCAGCTCGGACGCCAACGACAGCTGCGCCAGTCTTCTGCGCGTCCTCCTCAAGGGCAGAACAGGCTACGCGGTGGTTGTCAGCCAGTGCCGCCAACCTCGTACCCATACCAGCTTCAGAACCAAGCCTCGTGCCAAGGTAAGTGCATCCCGTAGCAATGTTGACGCGAGCGCTACACTTTGGTGAGACCAGGACCATCGAGCGACCAAGTTTAAGTTCTCGCCGCAGGGGCTTGGACCCATCTCCACCAGGTACAATCATGATAGAGCTCTTGGATGGCCTGTAGTTCACCGTATAACCGTGACAGAGCATTTCCTCATTTACAGTATCTGCGAGAGCATCACTTGAGCCGCGGTAGGAGGTGAAAGTAGGACTAGCGCGACGTCTGTGAGGCTGATGCCAATGACTGGCTCGGGGACGTAACCATGTGACACTTGAGAAGTGTTGAGTCATGCCATAAGGGTGCACAGGTAGGTTCGCATCGAGGGAACGGACCCCGTCGGCAATGTAAGCCATCGGTCGCTGACATGACAAGTTGAACATTGCATCTGCCAGCAGCTCACAGGCCTGGAACCCCAGCGCGACCTAGCTGCGGAGTTGATGTCGTGGTCGCCAAAGTAGTCGTGGCGGTTGCCTTCTATCGGCACAGCCAGCAATTGTGGATCTGCATCGCGTGCTGAGAGCGCTGCAGGTTGGGCAATAATCAAGGTTAAGATGCGCAGCATGGCGATAGGAATCCCATGTTGATGAAGAACGGAGTCGCGGTCTGCTGCTTCGTCGTAGGATGTTGCCTTTGGGTCGAGAAATGATAGAAGAATGACCGATCGCTGTGCTCTCGAACATACCTGCAAGCAGGATGCCGCTATTTCGACCAATGGCCTAGGTCCATGACGTGTTCTTCCCTCTTCCCCCGCCCTGGGTGCTCCTAAGGATGACGCCCGTGCGCGCGGCGAGCTGCACCCCGAGGTGCACGCGCCAAATGTTGCTCACCACGCCGTTGAGTAAGATCGACCTGTGGAGCTCCAAGCGGTCTGGACTGCCACTGCCCTTGAATGAGGGAAAGACCGTGTCGCGCTTCCACTTCTGTGCTTCCTGCTGGTGCAATGAGGCCTTAACCATAATCAGGATTTTGTGCCGCGCTGTAGCTCGAGCCGCACTTCGAAGAACGTCACCGCGTATTTGGTATTGACCTGGCGCTTTCCGGCGCTTGAGCGCCATCCATGGTGGTTCGGAAATAGTGCGACGCTGTAGCCGACGATTCGAGCGTCGAACGTATTTGCGTAAGCGGATGAGAGACATCGTTTCCTTGCCGATGTGCCTTTGATCGAAGTTAGACGGTCTTGTCCAAATCGTGCGCGGCTTGTTGAAATTATAAGTTCCCCCTTTGCCTGTTGATGTCCTTCAGCATGTTTTCGTCGAGGCGCAGTATCGTCTTGCTTGCGTGGATCTCGTGCTCCAGCCTTCCGGAAGTTATTGCAACCATTGGTGTATGGTCTTCGGTCAACGAATGCGCACAAAACAGTAGTCAACCCAGCAGCCCGTGACAAACGCGTGGAAGGGAATCGCCAAATCAATTATGCACACCTGTTTGCTCGTGCTTTGAAAAGTACGCTTCCTTGATGCATATGATGAGTAGGAGTCTAGACATAGATGGTACTTCTTCAGTAAGGACACGAGGCGATGTACCTGGTGTGTCGCCAGGAGAAGGCATACAGTACTCGGGATTATCTACCCGCTGCTCCTCCCCGGGTCTCATCAACCGTTGCAAACTGGCGTATCGTCGCGCCGGCGTCGCGAAGTACGATGCCAGGTGGCATTTTTCATAGCAAGAACCAAGTTCGGCCCACCAATTCCGAACATCAAGACTGTCGTGGCCAACATTCGGCGCGTGAATGACGTCGGCGTGTTCTTCTTGGTTGTAAGCTCTCAGCTTCCTGATCAGTTAACGCCAGCTAGTGTGTGATACCCTGACGTCACCCTCGCTAAAGGTCATGCTGCCCGTTGGTCCAGTACCGTAGGGGGTCGCGAGGTTGACGAGCCACGAGCAGCTCAGCTGGTTGTTGGCACGGGTGCCGAAGACAGCGAAACCATCTATGATCTTCGGTCGTATCGTAGCAGGCGCCTCACGAAGTCCTGCGATATATACCCCATCTTGAAGTAGCTGCGACCGTGCATTCTGAGGTCGAGCTGGGTGGTTACGGTCAACAGTGCATTCCTGGATCTTAGCTCGCTGTGCTTTGAATGTAATGGTCTGGAGGTCAAGCTGCAAATTGGGCGATCGCATCTTCGGCTTAATTGGGATGGGGCGTAGTGCAAAACTGGCGCTGAGGTATAACATGGAAGCTATCATTTGTTAGCGCAGGGCAAGCCTTGGCATCCACATTGTTCTCGTCAGCAAGCGAGGCCCAGCCCCACGAAGGTGATGCTCTCAAGGTCTGGACAATGCATGGTGGCATAGGTGGCGGCGTAGCTTGCCGTGCGTGATTGGAAATAACATAAACCAATTGATGCCCTGGATTGCCTTGGTGGCCGTGCGCGTGGCTGATATGGATCTTGCGCCTTCTACGTATGGACTCGCACAGGTGCGATCCCAAGGCGGCAAACGGCTCGCTCCGATTAGTGCCATTGGAAATCTCGGCGATGGCAGGTTCGCAATCTAACGATATTTCGACGTCGCAATCTGCTGGGGGGTGAAGGGCGTGCGAAAGTGCCCAAAGCAAGCCAGCTGTCTCGGCAGCCACGTTGCCGTGACCCTGAAATTCCGAAGCTCCCGAGTCAATTGCAAGGGACCTGATGAAGCCCTCGTCGCGATACGCCGGACCTTTGCAGGGTAAGACGCAGAAGGCTCATGCTGATCGCTCAGGCTCGACGGCCGCGAGCGAGCTGTCCGTGAAGATGCAGTATTGCGCAGTTGCTGCGGCACGGGGGCCTGCGTGCCCGAGGGCCAACTTCGCATGCTGATGCAGCTCGAAGCTGGTGAGCTCGCGCGTCAGACGAGGTGCCACCTCTGCGAAGCATGGTCCTCCATCAGCGATTGATGGGTCTGTTTTCCACCACCACCACCATAAGTTGAAGGGGGGTACTCTTCCTCCTCCTTCCCCTCCTCCTTCTCCTCCTCCTCCTCCACCTCCTCCTCCTCTTCCCCCTCCTCGTCCTCCTTCTCGTCCTCCACCTCCTTCCCCCCTCCAACTTCTGGTGGTGGTGGAAAACAGGCCAATAAGCGATGGCGGTACTTCGTCGCGAAGAATACTTTCTCGAACGACTTCGGCCTGGGGGCGAGGTGCAAACTCACGCATCACCTAAGTAGTTGCAGCTAAAGGTGTGGATCACATGTTGAAAGTGGAGGAGGAGGAAAGGGATAAGGAGGAGCTGGAGGATGAGGAGGGGGAGGAGGGGGAGGACGAGGAGGAGGGGGTGGCAACGAAGCCAGACTTGCTGACGCCGCGTGCCCAGTGGGGCCCTCCCCAATTGACATGGGCGGGGAATCGCGGGCGACCTGCGACACACGAAAGCCATCGCCGCAACGACGTGAAGGTTCATTCCAGTCATGCACAGCGTGCTCCTCATGAATTGTGCGAGTTGAGCTGACCACATCAACTCCGTCATGCTGGTCAGGCACGGCAGTATGATCAACGTCAATTTTGTGGTCGCGGTGCGACCTTGAAGCGATGATGCGTAAGTGGCGATCATGATGAATTGGAGTTGGCCCCACCTCCAAGCCAGGCTCCAGGTCTGACTGCGTCAGGGTCTCTGAGCTGCATGTGATTGGGGTGGTGACCAATCCATACCCGTTGCATCCATATTCTCCAGGTCGGTACCGTCTGCCTCCCCAACTGCAACAGGTCCCATTAGACCACCGTCAAATGGCGAATCAGTTGGATGTGGCCGTTCTCCTGATGTTGATGAGGCCAATCCTCTTGGACCCGTCGTTCTGGTTGGAGACTGCAGTGGGTCACGAATAAGTCTGGTAAGCTTGCGCGCTGGTTCCTTGTCAACAGAGTATCGATCGTTGTCAGTTTCAGTCGCAGCTTGAGCTAGAGGTGCTGACATTGGGGGAGACTCCGCAAAGAACAGTACTGTCTTCTCTTGCTCCTCCTTGTCGCCCAGAACTCCATCATCAAACCCACATCGAAGGGAATACCAGGCGACTCATTGACGGCCACTCCCTGCATGATTTCGGCGCTATATTTTGAAGCCAGTCCGCCTCCTCAGCCTGCAACTGGTCGAGCTCCCCCATCTCCTTCCTGTGTTCTTCCTCAATGGCTGCCGGCTCAGCGCGAGCTTCTTGTCGAAAGGATCCAACCTTTCGACTACGTCCACCGTCTCGTGGCTTGGATCAATCTCCAATCTCCACTGCCGGGTGCAAGCCTTCCGGAGTACCCACTGGATCCGGGCTTTCATTCTGCGCCGCACCGTGGAACATTGGCCGTTGCGATCCACATATCATACAGTGCTCGTTCAAGGCATCCTCACCATTGAAGCAAGTTGGGCATTTCCACTGCGCAACTAATGCGACAGGAACTGAGTGGTCTCCCTGGAGGGGCAGGACAATTATCGGGATGAGGAGTGGACCCAGCAGCTATTGTCAGGTCAACAGCTTCTTGCGGGGGCTGGGCATCATCAAGCACTCGCGCCTGATCTTCGTGCCGCCACCACTTTGATACCACCCCGCTGTCACCACTCTGCGGAGTCACAGCCTTATTCCTCGCACGGTCGTCTCCCCTTGCACCAAAGGTTTGCACATCACCAATGTCATGTGCACGCATCTTCTCCTCCTTCTCCTTGTCTGCCCGGATCACGCGGTCACGGTCTGGCGCGAGCGCGTGGGTGGGCGATTCGGTGTACAATTCAGTAGAATAGAGAGGCAATATTTGTATTTGATCCAATGTGGCCAATAGTACCTGCGCTGCCTGAGCCGCTGTCCCTGCAGGCTGCGGCCGTCTGGTCCTTGAACTTGAACTGGCCCTCTGGGGGCCGTCGTATACCAGTGTGCTCGGCGTCGCCGGTGGTAGAATAGGCGCAGTATCTTCGTGTTCATGGATGCCGCAAGCGGAGCACCTGGTGTTCGCGAAGATTCCTGCATTGCCGCACATCAGGAAGGACCAACGCTGAACAAGTGTCTTGGACTGCTGCGCCGCCGCCACATATTCCTGATAGTACGCTGCCCTCCGTTGAATGGCTCCTTGCTCCGCCTGCTCTCGTTGCAGTAGCCGCTGGCGTACCTCCGATGGATGCATTGCGTGCTCCTGATGTGCAGGACTGAAGCGATCGTGCGTTCGCTTCTCCATCGACGTAATGTACTGCCGCTGTTCAGCAAGAAGGCGGGACGCGTGGGGGGCTTCTGCGCGCAGCTCCGCGCGTGATCGAAGTTCAGCCTGTGTGTGCTCCCACCTGTTGCCCGAATCGTGCCAGTTGGTGATGGTGATGTTCAGCTGCGTGCTGCTCTGTAACGTCGGCTCTCTTCTTCCTTGTTTCGGCCTGCATCGCATCGCGATGGTTCTGGCAGTCTAGGATGATATGCGCCGTGCGCTGGTCTCCGTCAGAAGCCGCCTGGCGCGCCTCACACTGCATTGCAACCAATTGTAACTCTGCCACTAAAATTATACGTTTCATCTGCTGGACCTCGGACAACTCTTGCTTGACGTTCCGTGGAATAGCCTGGCGCCCAATTGGTTCTTTTGTCCTGTTTTGATGTTGGCAGCTTTGGGAGGCAGCTGCGGAGGACGTATGCTCGATGATGGGAAGTCATTGTTCTGGTTACGTCCTGTTCCTTGTTAGGCAACCCAGGCTGCGCAACAACCCCAACCCCTCGTGCAATACTACTAACGCTTGCAGGATGGGCTGCACATCGACCATCAGGAATTGGGGTAAGAGGATCCTTGGGGTCTGCACGCGGGGTGTGAAGATGAGGGGCATGAGCTGAAGGGGGTGGTGGTGGTGGAGGCGGAGGCGAAGGTGTAGGGGGGCGATAGTCAGCCACGCAGACGCGGCCACGCGGGCGATAGTCAGCCACGCCATATTCGATTGGTACAGTTGGTGCAGAAGCTTTTCCGCTATCTGAAGCCACCCCTTTCGCAAGAACATTTGTTTTGGCATACCCATCATCTCCGCTATCTGAGCTGATCTCGTGTGGCACTAGGAGCTCGACCGGAGATGCGTCATTGAGCAAGTCGCGGTGGTAATGCAGCATCTCTTCTTCGCACAAGACTTCAGAATGCCAATCCTCCACGTGCTAAGGCAAGTTGCGATACGTTCATCATGAAACGAGACCTGCGCCTTACATCCTTCCTCTGCATCTCAAAATGTTTCGAGCACCATAACTTCCGTATAAGAACACTTAGGCTAATGTTTCTGGTTAGAGGGATGTGTTCAAACCTCACGCCCTTGACGTGTACGGTCACCACGCTTGTTCATCCCGGCTTCCACATCATTTCCGAACGCTCTTTGGGCAGCGTCAATAAGCGGGCCTTCTGTGTAGGTCGGGTCCGTGACAGCGTTCTTTTCCGTCGGGAGCATCGTCTCATGTGTGAGCTTCTTGACGTCTTCCGAACGGTGCAAGCGGTCCTTTTCCTTCTTCACTGCACCCGAGTCCATGACCGGATTACATCTCCACGTATTTTGCAGGGCGATCGATTGCAAGTGTTTTCCCCAGGACCATTCGACTACTGACGCATGCATCACGTCCATCTCGCAGCTCGAGTCGACATATTCACGAATCCAAGATTACTCCTCCTGCTGCTACTGTGGTGCTCCTCGAGCACCTTCTGGGCCCTTGCGATGCGAAGCAGCACTCTCGCTCAAGCCCTCTGACGCCTCGCGCGCCTACAGTGGAGACCCATGCCAAGCAACACCCTGCTCGCCTCCAGGGTGCCCTGAACTTCTTGGGTTCCGATGGTTTTGCGATGGAAAGCGTGACGTCCCCACACCAAGCATCGGTGGAAGTCCTGGGGTCTCAGGGCTGGGCTTCTCGTGGACTGCTTCTCGTGGTCGGGCCTCCACTGTATGCCGGGCGGGCTTTGGCGCGTTGGCCGTCGATCAGGCCGCCCGAGGCGCGGGCGCAGCCACCCCGGGGTCGCCGACGCGGCGGGGGGCGTGGTGGGGTCCTCCCCCCCGCGCGACCCTTACGGCGGCGCCGCGCTGCCGCCACCCGCCGTGGGCCTACGTGGCCCCAGCCCGCACGGGCAGCGGCCTGCTCCTCCTCCTCCTCCTCCTCCTCCTCCTCCTCCTCCTCCTGATCTGATCGTGCCCCCGCAGCCGCCGCCCGTGCTGACTGGGCGCGCCAAGGGGACCAGGGGCACCAGGAGTCCTGGGGGTGTCGGCACGGGTCGCGCCGGCCAGCCCCTCGCCCCCCCCATCGGCCGGCGCGCTCCTCCCGATCTGGTCCGGATCCTGCTCCCGCCCCTGCCCCCCCCCCCTTTTGCGGCCGCTCGTGCCCGGGGCGCACGCTCCCCGCCGCTCCCATCCCGGCCTCGCCGCTCCTCCTGCCCCCTGCCCGTGCCCCTGCCCCTCGCGCTGCCCCTCCTCCCCCTGTTTGCAGCGCTGCGGCATCTCCTCCCCCCCTCCTCCTGCTCTCCCTGGCCGTGCCTATCCATCTCTCCCCTGCCCCTCCCCCTGCCCATCCACAGCCTGCGCGTGATGGAAAAGGATGAGGGGGGAAGACGAAGGATTGAGGATGGAGGTGTGAGAGCGAATATGGAGGAGGATGGAGGAGGACGGAGGAGGGAGGACTGGCGCGGCTTGCAATGTCGGTCACCGAGCCGAATGATCAACTACTCCTGCCGCGCCAGCGGGCCTCTTCGGGGGTGGTCGGCCAATGAGGACGGGGGGATTGATGAGAGAGGGGGAGGAGGGAAAAGAGAGGAAGGCGGGGGACGAGAAGGGCAAGGAGAAGGGAAAGGAGGGAAGTGGGGGGGGAGGCTCGGGGGGAGGAGGGAGTTTTTTTGGGGGGAGTGCGGGGGGCGACGTGGGCGACGAGGGGGTAGGGCGGGGGGGGGGATGGGGGAGCGGAGAAGGGGGGCAGCACCGCCTCCTCTGCTGCCTCCGCCTGCGGCCCTCGCCTGGGGGTCCGGCCCGGCGGGCCCCCCGGCGAGGGCCAGGAGCTCCTCGGGGCCGGGCCCCCCGCGGGGCCAGGCGGAAGCGCGGGAGAGGGCGCCGTTGTCGTCGCCGTGGCCTCCGCCGCCCGCCTCGTCGGCGTCGTCGTCGTCGATCCGCTCCGCAGGTCGTCGCCGGCGAATTGGCGGGCGACGTCTTCGACATGCAAGTCTGTGCTCTTGGGGGAGGGGGGAGTCGCAGGCAGGACATGTGTTGCTGCCTCCTCGGGTACCGAATGCACCAGGTGCTGCACGTGTTTCGGTCTCCCGAAGGGCCCTCGTGGTCGCAGCTAGATCCCTTCGAAATTTTGCCCAGATCTCACGATGGACGGATCTGGACGTGTTTTCCGGCTCCCTCTCTCCTCAGTTCGAGCCTTGAACAGCGTGTTCGATGCTCGATTCATTTTGACGTGTTTCTGGCTTGCTGGGCCTCATGTGGGCGCCCGCATGGCCACGTCTGGCCAGAACGCACCCCTGGGACGGTCCAGGGTTCGATGTGTGTCCCTGGACCTGGACTTCCGGCGACTCGAAGCAGTGCCCCGTGCTTGTGCGCCTGGCGAACCTGGCGCGCATGCATTCTGCGCATTTGGGATAGCAGGTGCGCTTGGCGCACGTGGCGCACGTGGCGCGCCATCCAGGCGTTGCGCCTCCGATCTTGTGTTTGAGAGCTGTCTGTGGCGCTACGACGTGTCATTGTCGCTGCGCTCCGCGTGGCCAGGGCGGCAAGCGCGCGGTTTGCGCGTGGACTAAGATTTCGTTGTCGATGCATCTCCTGTGTCCCGACTTCAGACCATGCGGCGCCACGCGATGCATTCTGCTACGGCGAGGGCTCTGAATTGCCTTTTAACGATCGCCACGCTCTTCGGAACCCTCCGTCCTTGCTGGTCCCATCCGCTTCGTCCTCGCTGTCCTGTCCTCGGAGTGTGCCCGAGGTTCTCCTTCGCATTTCCATGAGAGGCCATGTTCTAGCATCCACGAGTTCTTCTCTTGTGACACCGCCAAAGGTCCCGAAGCCACCCGCGTCAAAGATCATCTTCTGACACGTCCGCCCTCGCCATCACATTCCCTGGGTGGGAGAAGCATGCACCGACGCTGTTTGTGGCACATGCACGAGAAGCGCTGGTCCAGCAGCCCGCGAGATCCCCCTCCCTTGACGCCGTCCGAGGTCCCGAAGCCGCTCTCGTCCAAGACGATGGCGCTGGTGACGGGGGAGTCCAACCGTCCACCTGCACTCAGGCGATCGCAAACATGGATCAAGGGGGCGTGGATATGCGACGGGTCCCGTTACCATGGGAGATCGCAGATTCCCGCCGCCGAGCGAGGCGGCACCGGCCGCATTTTGGGGAGGGCACCTCCCCCGATCCATGGATTTGGCGACCGCGCGCCAAATCCATGATTCGCTAATCCATGTTTGCGCGCCCCCAATGCACACCGACCCGGACCGACGACTCATCTGGTTGGATCGCTGGCTGTCCTCCGCGTGCCCCCGAGGGCCTGCGAGAGCCCTCGGGGCTTGACGAGTGCCCTCGCGGGAAGCAGAGCTCAGACCGCCGACGCCGCGCTTCTGTTTCAGAGCGTGTGCGGAGCTCAGGACCCTTTCCCTCGGGTGGACCCAAAATGGGGTCCAGCGACAACGGGGTGGTGCGATAGATGTGGTGCAATAGATTTGTGGGGTTGCAGTACACTTGGGGCGTGCAGCACATTCCGGGGTGCAAGTGTATCGCTCTATTTTTGCGTGCGATGCAGCTTTCGCAATACAGTGCACTACAATTCTTTGGCGCAGCACATTTGCAATACAATTGCCCCAGATCCATTGCACCACCCCCTGTCAGCTGGACCCCCTTTTGGGGTCAAACCAAAGTTTCCCTCACGCCGATCCTTGGACCGGGACCCGGGATTGGTCTTGGCAGGAGCTCGCAGACCTCGTCCTCCGAGGTCTCGGCGGCCCTCTCCCCAGAGCAGCTTTTCCGTGGCAGGGCGGGTCGTGGCATGATGATGCCGAGGGGCCCACAGCATC
>CAUYUJ010009508.1:0-33955 GCA_963575745.1 Prorocentrum cordatum | reverse complement strand
GCTGATGCTGAGGCAGGCTGAGGCTGAGACAGGCTGAGGCTGAGGCTGAGGCAGGCTGAGGCTGAGGCAGGCCGAGGCTGAGGCCGAGGCAGGCTCAGGCCGAGACAGGCTGAGGCTGAGACTGAGGCTGGGGATGAGGCCGAGGCAGGCCGAAGCTGAGACAAGGTGAGGCTGAATGGGGCGGGGAAGGGGGGGGGAGGAGGGGAGGCTGAGTCAGGCTGAGGCCGAGGCAGGCTGAGGCTGAAGCAAGCCGAGGCAGGCTGAGGCTGAGGCTGAAACTGAAGCAGGCTAAGGCATCCGTAAGAATCCATACGTAGGAATCTTTCGGAATCCATAGGAATCCTTGGGAATCCGTAACCATCCTTAGGAATCCGTAGGCATAGTTAAGCATCCTCAGGAATCCTTAGGCATAGGAAACAGGATTCCTGAGGATTCCTAAGGTTTCCCACGGATTCCTATGGATTCCTAAGGATGCCCAAGGATGCCTTAGGAATCCCTAGGAGTCCTTAGGATTCCATTGGGTCCCAAGGCCGTTGCCCGTGTGACTGTCATTGCGAATGCGACTGCGACTGCGAGAACAGCAGAATTCTACAACTGGATTCCCACCAGAATCTTAAGGGGAATGCTTCCAGAGATGCTTATACATATCGCTGTTAGGTTGCTTTGCCCGGATAATTTATCAGGGAGAGTCTTGAAGGTCAAACTGCGTTGGCCCCCGGTTTACAACAACAGCGGCTCCCGCCTGAGACTTCCTTACAATTTACTGATGAATCGCGCTCTCGCTTGGGACTTCCTTGCAATTTACCCCTGGGTCGAGGCTCCCGCTTGATCTTCCCCTACGATTTATTGAAGAATCGCGCTCTCGTTTGGGACTTCCTCGCAACTTACCACCGAATCGCGGCTCCCGCCGGATACTTCCTCACAATTTATTCAAATTCCGCTCCTCGACACTCAGAAATCGCGTTCCCGCTACATATCGCCATATTGCCTGGCGGTTCAAGCAGAATTTACGCTTCAACGACCCGCCCGCTCGACCCGCCCGTCTGGGCCTGCCCGCCCGACCAGCCCGTTAGGGACTGCAGTTGCCGGTCTCTGCCCTTCGCCCGCCTTCGATGCCCCTCGCTGCCCGTGCTGGTTCCGCGGTCGCCTTCGCTCGCTGCCCTTCGTGGCCCCGTTGCTACCCTCAGTGGCCTCGTCGCTGCCCATTGTGGCCCCGCATTATGTGCCCTTCGTGGCCCCCGCTCGCAGTCGCCCGTCGTGGCCCCATACGCATGCCCTTCGTAGCCCCGCTGTCGCCCTTCGTGGCCCCCTTGCTGCCCTTCGTGGCCCCTTTGCTGCGCTCAGTGGCCCCGCTGTCGCCGTTTCTGGTCCCATATACGAATGCCCTTCGTGGCCCCCGCTCGTTCGCGCCCGCCGTTGCCCCATATGCATGCCCTTCGTGGCCCCGCTGTAGCCCTTCGCGGCCCCCTCTCTGCCCTTCGTTGCCCCGTTTCTGCCCTCAGCGGCCCAGTCGCTGCCCTCTGTGGCCCCGGATTAATTGTCCTTCGTGGCCCCCGCTCGCTTGCGCCTTTCGTGGTCCCATACGCATGCCCTTCGTAGCCCCGCTGTCTCCATTCGCGGCCCTCTCGCTGCCCTTCGTGGCACACTTTTTGCGCTCAGTAGCCCCGCTGTCGCCCTTTCTGGCCCCATATATGTATGCCATTCGTGGCCCCCGCTCGTTCGCGCCCGTCGTGACCCCATATGCATGCCCTTCGTGGCCCCGCTGTCGCCCGTCGTGGCCCTCTCGCTGCCCTTCGTGGCCCCGTTTCTGCCCTCAAAACCATAGTCTTGTCCACTCCATCCCAATCCACTCCACATCCCCGTGCTCCTTTCGACACGGTTGCACTTCTCACTATCTTTCCGCCCCGCTCTCCCAACATCCCGCTTCTTTTTCAGAGTTCCACGAAATTCGTTTCTGACACCAATTCGCAGCTGTACGTCCCCCCCTGGGGGTATCCACGATATGTTCTTTCAAGGGGGTGGTACGTGGCGCTGTTTACGGCGCGACCCATGGCGAAACTTATTGTTAACCTGTGTTGGAGTGGCTGGCGCAAGCAATGGCGCAAACTGAATCGCCACTCGCAGCGCAAATCATCGTCCTCCCTCCTTCTTGCCCCTCCCCTCCCTTCCTCCGATCCCTTCGTCCTCATTATCCCCCGTAATCTGTTACCCTTCGTTTTCAAGGGCTTCACCAACCACACGTGGCAGGGAATGAATATACCCCCCAAAAGGGGGTACGATCGAAAACGAAGAGGGCGGGTATCCAGGGTTTGGTATATGCATATTGAATGACACGCGAGCAGATAAGAGCGAACAATCTTAACATGATTGTTGCTGTTGTTGTTGTTGTAGTTGTTGTAGTTGTTGTAGTTGTCTTATTAAGGTTGGTGGCGCCGGCCGTAAGGCCTTCGCAAATCAAGCCGCTCCCCGTCCGTGGCCATATGATGCCCCGGTCGGCCGTGGGCTCGTTGTCCTTCAAGGTCTTTGCCTCGGCCTCGCCAAGGAGCTCCTCCCCGCGCTCAAACGCGCTGCTTTTGTGCGGGATGACCCTGCACTGGGCGATCACCTTCCATCGGGGCGCCCAGCACGTCTCGGTAGCGTCCCCGGAGCCTGCAAGCTGGTCGTGGCCGCGTTCAGTGGCGCATCGCTGCGAGCCTGGCCCCTTGCCGTTGTGCTCGCCGTACTGCGCTCGCGCTACCACAAGGAACGCTCAAGAAGGAACGAGGGGGCTTTGCTGGCCACGGCAAACGTCGGCCAGGAGTAAGTTACCCGACCTAGATCAAAGGGACGGCCCGAAATCCAGAGCTCCCCCTGAACCCAAAGGTGGTCCTTGTTTCAGCGTCTGGACTCTGCTCCTCGCTGATGCCGGCCCCTTCACGCGCTGGATCTATTTCGGGTGCCTGCCCCGTGCTGGGGCGACCTTGCCCACCTTGTCGTAGCGCGCTGGTGCTGCCGCTTGGAGCCGAGCCCCTCGACGGGCTTCGCTGCGACGCCACGATCTTCGGAATCACCCCGATGCGCACGCGCGGGCTCGGCGTAGACCGCTGCCGAGTCCGCCTGCGATCGCGGCAGCTTGGGGAAGGGGGTGCCAGCGCCCTACGCTTGCTCGAGGACAATTACTCAGGGGGAGGAGGAAGATGCCAACACCGTAATTGTTTATCGTGTACCGCTGCATTCTGATCTGGTTATGGTTTTGCTGATCATTGATGTGGCAGCTATAAACGCGAGATCCCTTGCTGACGTCTGGATAACGAGAAAGACCAAGACCGACGACGACGATAGCAGCGGCGGTTGCGTCAACGACGCGGACGACCAGCATGGCGACTGTGAGGTCGACGACGGCGGAATGGACGACGATGGCGGAATAGAAGACGAGGATTACGGCGAGGACATCTACGACGAGGAAGAAGAAGACAGAGGACGACGACGACGACGACGGCATCAATGCCGAGGACGACCACTACGACGACCAGGACGCTGGCATCGACGGCGGCGGCACAGACGACGAGGACAAAACGACGAGGACCAGGGAGGCGGTGGCGGCGACGGCTGCCGCCTCGCCGGGGCGAGGCGCGCCGGGGCCCTCTCCCAGGCGCGGCGGACCGTGCGCCGCGTCCTGGCGGCGACGTCATCGTCGTCGTCGTCGTCGTCGTGGTCACCGTCGCCGTCGCCGTCGCCGTCGCCATCGCCATCGCCGTCGCCGTCGCCGTCGCCGCCGCCACCGCAAGCGGCGCCGCACTCGTCGTCGTCGTCGTCGTCGTCGCCTTCATCGTCGTCCTGCATCTGGATGCTCACTCCTCGGCGGGCGTGGGTAAATGAGGAGCTGGGCAGGGTACGCATGGCAAGGGGAGGGCAGGTGGCAGGGAAGGAGGGGGTGAGGGATGAGGATGGGAGGAAGGGGGGCCGCCCACTCCTTCCTCTTGCGCCCTCTTGCTTTTCTCTCCTCCTCCATCCTTCTGCTCCTCTCCCCTGCCCTTCTTCTTCTTCGTCGTCGTCCTCCTCCTCCTCCTCCTCCTCCTCCTCCTCCTCCTCCTCCTCTCGGCTGCTGCTGCCCTCACAGAGGCGGCCCCATCCTTTCAGCCGCGAAACGACCGAACAGGCAGAGACACCGAAACCGACAGGCCTCAAGCAGCCCAGAAGGGCGCAGCGACGCGGCGATGAAGCAACAACCGACCGAACCGAACCGACCGAATGCAACCGACAGCGACGCGGCCGAGTCGACCGAACTGTGGACACCCACGAGGCCCATGCCGAGGAGCAGAGCCAAGGACGCGCCGATCACCCATACCTCCAATGGCTCGACTCGCTTGAGCCACTGCCCCCTGGAATTTCTGACCCGCTCCCCCCAGGGCCAACTTTTCGCTCCGAGTCGTTTCTCGACGGACCCCCGGGGCCAGGACGCGGCCCCCTCCCAGACGCCAACACGCGGCGACAAACTTCGCGAGCCGCTCCCCAGGCGCCAACTTTTCAGCCCGAGCCATTTCTTGACTGCCTTCAGGGCCCAGCAACAGCCTGTCCTGGACGCCAGCACACCACGACGAAACTTCCGGCTCGCGGCCTTCGTCTGGGGCCGTGGGACTGGGACCGGCCATCTCCCCCAACCCGGCCCTCCAGAAAACGCCAAGAGGGGCCAACATTGAGGGGTCGCCCTCCCCCCCCCCGCGCGGGTCACATTGCAACCGGAACGGCCACTTTACAACCAGATGGGGCACTTTACGACCAGCATGGGTTTTCCCAGAAGGGCACTTTACAACCAAGGAGGCCACTTTACAACCAGGCGAGTAAACGCACATAAATGACTCATGTTCTTCAATTTCCGATTCCTCCGTGGGTCCACGTCAGGGAGACATTTCGCTCTCTGCATCGTGTTGGTTGTGAAGTGAGACGTCTGAAGCGAAAATCTGTTTAATGGCGGATTCCTAATGGGATCAAACAGGAATCCTATTGGCACCCTTCCCACTAGGATCCTGTTGGTACCAGATGAATCCCAATGGTATCCAACAAAATTCCTCGATATGGGGCCTACGAGCGTTCTATTCGAATCCGATAGGGATGCTTCCTACTGAAACCCGTTGGGGCTCTTCCTGATGGAACCCGATTGGAACCCCATTGGAATGCCGCGGGAAACGCACTGGGGGCACTATATGGAAACCCGGTGGGTACTTATGTGGGTTCTCATCAGAAAAATGGAAACCGTTTTTCTTGGAATCCCATCAGAACCATACTGGCGAATACGAAGGATATCGCATTGGAATCCAATCGGAATCCTTCTTTTCAAATCCATTAATGAGAATACTACTGGGATCCCAAGAGGACCCAACTGTAACTCGACAGGAACCTGTCCCCTTTGACTCATATTGTGCCCCGAGTGGCGTCCTAATGTTATCGTTGTGGTATCCCAAAAAGAACTCTTGGAACCACATTGAGATTCAACAGAGATCCTCCCGCTACAGGCTGGTAACAGGCCTGGGCGGTTTAAGTTTTTATGTCCACGCCATAAATCAACATCGCCTTTTTTGGAGCCTCATAACCTCTGCCTGCAAATCCAGCTTCTTCTGGAGATAAAGAACAATACACGTTCGCAGCAACAGACGCAGAGGAACACGCGCGCCCCAAGGAGAGCGGACATGTGGCCAAGAAGTCGCTGGTCACATTCTATCCAAGTCATGCGGGTTTTCATATCTTTTGCATTGTGAACATCATTTGCCCTCGCGCCTCATCGTCTGGTAACGACGCAACCATCTGTTTTCGCATGTGCGGAAACTTGCGCACCCAGAAACGCGAAATGTGGCGAAGAAATCATTGGTACATTTCTAGCGAATACATATGGATCTCCAATGCTTGTTGCTTGCTTCCAAAACCACGTTTGTCATCGCGCCTCATCTTCCGGGAATATCAAGCGAAATCATGCGTACTCAGGAGGGCGGAAATGTTGCCAAGAAATCGATGGTAAAGTTCAAGCGGGTACGTGTGGATTTCAATGTGTGTGTGTGTGAGTGTGTGTGTGTGTGTGTGTGTGTGTTTGGCCTCACGGACAACCATAGTCCTCGCGCCTCATCGTTTGGCAATTGCAAAACCGTATGTGTTCGCATTCGCGGTCGCATGCGTACCCAGGAGGGCGGACATGTGGAAACGAAATCGATGTCAACATCCTAAACAATACATGTGGATTTCAATATGCTGTTTTTCATAATGGACCATGTTTGTCCTCGCGCATCACCGTCTGACAATCACGACAACCATATGTTTTCGCAATTGCGAGCATTCGTGCCAGGGAATGCGGAAATGTGGCCAAGAAGTCGATGGTAGCATTCGGGCCACTACGTGAGGATGCCAATTTGTTGTTTTCGGCCTGACAGACAACGTTCGTCCTCGCGCTTTTTCGTCTGGCAATCGCAAAACCGCATGATTCGCATTCGCGGAAGCATGCGTACCCAGGAGGGCAGAAATGTGGCCAAGAAATCGCTTGTACAACTCTAGCCACTGCGTGTGGATTTCAAAGTGTGGTTTTGTTGTTGGTTGTGTTTGTTGCATCATAAGCCATGCTTGTCCTCGCGCCCCATTGCATGGCAATCGCAAAACTGCATGTTTGCGCAATTGCGGAAGCATGCGAGCTCAGGAGGGCGGAAAGTGCCCCAGAAATCGTTGGTTATCTGTTCGCCAGTGCATGCGGATTTCAATTTGAGTTGTTTGGGCATCGCAAGCAGTTTTTCTCGATTCGCAAAGACTTCAGAACGCTCAGGCGCTCAGAAGCTTCTGCAAAGCGCCCAGGCGCTCAGAGGCCTCTGCAAAGCGCCCAGGCGATCAGAAACGTCTGCAAAACGCCCAAGCGCTCAGACGTTTCTGCAGAGCGCTCAGGCGCTCAGATGTCTCTGCAAAGCGCTCAGACGCCCAGAAGCCTTTGCAGAGCGCTCAGGCGTTCAGAAGCATCTACAGAGCGTGCAGGCGCTCATAAGCCTTTGCACAAGGCACAGGCGCTCAGGAGACTCTGCAGAGCGCCCAGGCAAGGCGGTCAGGCGCTCAGAAGGCCTCTGCAAAGCGCTCAGGTGCTCAGATACCTCTGCAGAGCGTTCAGACGCTCAGAAGCTTCAGCAGTCCCTGCAGCGCGCGCTTGCGCTTCCGAAGGTTGGTTGTAAAGTGGCCGCTCTGGTTGCAAAGATCCCCGTCTGGGTTGTAAAGTGGTCGTTCTGGTTTTTTTAACTGAGATTCTCTGGCTGTAAAGTGGTCGTTCTCAAAGGAAAACCAAGGAATTCGATCTTCTGCTGGTTGTAAAATGACCTATCTCGGTTGTAAAATATCGTTCGGGTTGTAAAGAGACCGAATCTCCCCCCCCCGGGGACCCCCCCAGGACTCCCACAGACGTCTAAGACGTCCTCGATCCTCGGTCCTCCCTCCTCCTCGATCCTGGATTCCCAGGAGGTGGTGACCACGCTAGCTGTGACGCCGACGCGCTCGGCCCGGACTGGCGCGGACAGCGGCGCGACGAGTCAGACAACGCCCCCCCCCGACTGTGCAATATGCTGCGCGACCGAATCATAGGGACGCGTGGTAAGGCTGCAATAGAGGAAGAAACAACGCCATAAACATAAACTTGTGGCGCTCCGCGCGGAGCGCCAAAAGTTCATGGCGATTTTGTCCCTCTTCGATGCAAGGCCCTTGGACGCCCAAACTGACGTCGAAGTTGGAAGCCCATGGCTATGGCCGAAGGCTAGGGTCGGCCCGGAGGCAACGATTAGATGCCTCTGAGATGGGGTCGGAACAGATGGAGTCGGAGGATCGCGCCGCATCGGCGATGCATTGGCGATGCAACGGCGAAGTCGGCGATGCATCGACGCCGTCGGCGTGCAGAAAATCAGGCTCCACATCGAGTCGCATCGCCGATGCATCGGCGATGCGGCGCGCTCCACCCCAGCCACTCGGACCCCATGTGGGAGGTCTAGACCATGGCCATGCTAAAAGTTAGGATGTGCCCAGAGGCAAAGATGCAACTGCACCCTCGGAAAGTTACTCATCCTATGCTCTCTACTGTCGGGAACTTTTGCTCAGCGTGTCGCCGCGGCGGTTCCGGTGACACGCTATGCCATGCGAGCTGGCAGCTTTTCGCTCCGCTCCGCTGGGCGGGAGGCTCGGAAAGGCTCGAGACGCTGTTGCTCGGGGAATGGGGTCGTGGATAGCGTGTTGGGCCGAAGCGTGGTGGGCCAAAACTAGCGGATTGACACGCTATCCAATATATGGACGCCTGAAATTGGCACGGAAGAAATGGGTACGATGCCCAACAAATGTTGCCCCAAACCGAGAGCGGCCGCATTAGGGCAGGCAGCCTTCTGTCTCAGATGGTCAACGTCCGCGTCGACACCGACAGCGAGTCCTGTTGAAAATGACAGACCGTAATCCTTGCGGTCCTGACCGTGCAGTGCGTGCGTGGCCGCAAGAAACCCTCGCCAGAAACCCAACCCTGAAATCCCGCGCGCGAGGTGCACCTGAGGAGGAACCCACAGCGCCCTGCACGCAGCAGCCTCTGCAACGCCTGCGGGAAGTCGCCGCGCAGCGCGCGGAGCGCAGAAGCCCAGAATACCCTGACACAAAACCTATGGCTTCTTGGGGCGCGCCCCCTCTGTCATCCTTGCGGTCCTCTTTGACTGTATAGAAGCCTCCTAGATGGGGTCCGAGTAGATGGGGTTGGAGGATCTCGCCGCATCGCCGATACATCGGCGATGCGTCGCCGATGCATCGGCGATACATCAGCGATGTACTGGCGACGTCGGCGACGCATCCGCGACGTCGGCGTGGAGAAAAGTGGGCCCCACATCGAGCCGCATCGGCGATGCATCGCCGATGCATCGGCGATGCAGAACGATCCTCCGACCCCACCTACTCCGACCCCATCTAGGAACCTTCGACTGTAACCACCCCTGGCGCCGCCCGAACCCCGGGGGGCACGGCGCCGGGTCCCAGGGCGGCCCGCCGGCCCATGGCGGCGGCCTCGGCCCGCGTCTGGCGACGGCCGCGCAGAGACGGCGGGCACCGCCGCGGGGCCGACGATCGATCGGAGGGCGGGCAGGGGCGGAGGCTTCAGTGGGCCCCGGAAACGGCAGGGCCGTTTTTTCACCGTTTCCGAAAAAATGTCCCTTGAAAATGGAAGCGGCAAAAAAACGGCGACCGGAAACGGCAACAAAAACGGCTCCAGGATTGGAACCGGAGCGGGAACCCGTAAAAGAACGGCGACGGAACCGGCAAAAAAACGGCAAAACGGAACCGGTAAAAAATGGTCCTGTCGTTTCCAGGGCCCACTGAAGCGGAGGCCCGCGGGCGAAAAAAGGTTGTCCTGGCGAGAAAATCGTCAGTTGTGAGCGCCGCCGTGGTGAGCATCGCCCTCGGTGGGTCTCCTCACGGGGCCACGGAGCGTGCGAGGGGAGTGCCGAGATGGGGCGGGGCCACCGTGCGGTCGCTGCCACTGGGGCCGAAGGCGGAGCCGCCAGCGGGCGAGAATCAAAAAAGAAGAATCGCAATCATGCTCAGAAGGCGGGATGCCACTGCATAGAGCGTGCACGGCAACACTTTTCGGCCGGCGGCGTCTCGGATCCGAGCTGCGTGCGGGCTACGCTGGGGCACAGGCGAAGCTCTTTGCGGCACAGGAGGGATGGGGGAGGTGATAGGAAACGGATGAGGAGGAGGAGGGGGAGGAGGGGGAGGAGGAGGAGGAGGAGGAGGAGGAGGAGGAGGAGGAGGAGGAGGAGGCGACCGCGCGGCCAGGGGGGACCCCAGAGCGTGACGTTCTTCGGGATGTGCTGGAGCAGGTGCACGGCCGCGCGCACTGCGCTAAGACAAACCACTGCTCAGCAGTTCGAGCGACGCCGACCGCGGCGCACGGACATCCGCTGCGCGCGGTCGGCTCCCAGTGGAGCGGGGCGTCCTCACGGCGGGGCGCGGCGCCGCAACCCCGCGAAGCTCAACGCAAGTTTTTCCCGCGCCGCGTCGGCACCCCCAGACCCCCAGGCTTCCATGCTGACGCCGAAACGCGCGACCTGCTTTTTCCGTCGGCGACCCGCAGACCGCGCCGCGCGCGCAACTCAACATTGAAATTGGGGGGGGCGCGGGGGGCGTGCACGGTTTCCCCTGGAGCCGTAGGCGACCCGAGGAGAGGAGGAGGAGGAGGAGGAGGAGGAGGAGGAGGAGAGGAGGAGGCGGAGGAGGAGGAGGAGGAGGAGGGAGGAGGAGGAGGAGGAGGAGGAGGAGGAGGAGGAGGAGGAGGGAGGAGGAGAGGAGGGAGGAGGAGGAGGAGGAGGAGGAGGAGGCGACCGCGCGGCCAGGGGGGACCCCAGAGCGTGACGTTCTTCGGGATGTGCTGGAGCAGGTGCACGGCCGCGCGCACTGCGCTAAGACAAACCACTGCTCAGCAGTTCGAGCGACGCCGACCGCGGCGCACGGACATCCGCTGCGCGCGGTCGGCTCCCAGTGGAGCGGGGCGTCCTCACGGCGGGGCGCGGCGCCGCAACCCCGCGAAGCTCAACGCAAGTTTTTCCCGCGCCGCGTCGGCACCCCCAGACCCCCAGGCTTCCATGCTGACGCCGAAACGCGCGACCTGTTTTTTTCCGTCGGCGACCCGCGGACCGCGCCGCGCGCGCAACTCAACATTGAAATTGGGGGGGGCGCGGGGGGCGTGCACGGTTTCCCCTGGAGCCGTAGGCGACCCGAGGAGGAGGAGGAGGAGGAGGAGGAGGAGGAGGAGGGAGGAGGAGGAGGAGGAGGGAGGAGGAGGAGGAGGAGGAGGGAGGAGGAGGAGGAGGAGGAGGAGGAGGAGGAGAGAGGAGGAGGAGGAGGAGGAGAGAGGAGGGAGGAGGAGGAGGAGGAGGAGGAGGAGGAAGGAGGAGGAGGAGGAGGAGGAGGAGGAGTCGGGAGAAGTCGGCTCGGTGGAGATCGTCAGGCCGCCAGGCCTCCACCAGAGAAACAATCGGGGCCCGGGTCGGACTCCGAGGCCGCACCGCGCCAGCAGCCATCGAGGTCGAGTCGAACCGAAGCGGAGGAGTCGAGGGGAGCCCTGCAGGGTGGTCTCTCGTCCGAGGCCGTGGGCTGCAGGGCCAGGGGGGGCCTGCGGCCGCCACGCCGGCTTCTGGCGGCCGGCCCCCCAGACGTGCTCCGTGGCAGGCGCAGAACTGCGGCTGCAGCGCCACCCTGGCTCGCGCCACTGGCAGCCATTGGTTATGACAATGTCGGTGACGACGATCCTGTCTTTCTGCGTCGCTCGAATGGGCGATTTCGGAAACCCTGAACCCACAAACGTGTTCATCTCTTGGGGGCGCAACTTTTACTTCCGCCGCCTTCCGCCGAGCTTCAGCCAGCTTCCGCCGGCTTCTGCCGGCAGAGGCGGCCTCGTTTTACTTCCGCCGACCTTCCGCCGCCTTCCGCCGAGGAAGAGATGACAATTCCTTCGATCCTCGAAGGCAAGGGCTCTTTTTGGAACGCCTCAAATGGAGGCAGACAGCTCGAAAGAAGCCTTAACTTCTGGAGGCCCGCGCGGACTTTTTCTCGGACCGTCGCGCCAGGGGCCGCAACGAAATGCGCCGCCAGGGGGGCCCAGCCCCGGTCCAAGAACTTCGCGCGGGCCTCCGAAAGTGTGCGCTTACGCTTAGGTCGGGCATGTCCTCATAATGGCGGATTTTGGAAGACACACGGAAAATAGCCAAAACATATTCAACAATCATCAAATATAGTCAAAAAGTCGCCCCGACTTACGCTTGCGCCGATTCTCCTTCTTCGAGCAGCGACGATGGCGATGACCACGGCGACGGGCGTGCAGGCGCTGGCGACTGTGTGTGGCCCAGGGCTTCTTCCGCCCCGGCCTCGGCGCGCACGCCCAGCCTGGGGCTGCCTGCTGCTCCGCGGGGGGCCCCGCGGACCCCCGCGAGGCCATATGGCCGCTCCGTGGGGGCTCGGCCGCAAGCTTCTCCCGCAAAGGCTGCCTGCGTCGCGACGGCGTGCGCGGGGCAATGGGGCTACCGTTAGAAAGCCCTGGGTTCGCTCGGGACTGGTTTCTCTCCCAAAAGACGAAGACCCTTCCGAAACCCTCCCGAAACCCTCCGAAGAGCCTCTTGGAACCCTTCCCCCGAAGGTTTTCGGAAAGTTTCGGCTGTCTTGAAAGGAGACCAATCCCTCATGCACCCTGGACTTTTTGAAGCTACCGTCTTCCGCGCATCCTCGGGGGCAGTTCGCGGGCAGATTCCGGCCTCTCGGTCCTCCCTGGTCGCCAGTCGGCCCCACCGCCAAGAAGGTTCAGGTGTCACGCATCCATGAGCCTTCCCCGACCACCCCGTGGCACGGGGGGACCCGAGTGTGGTGCACCGGCCTGGGGCGGACAGGACCCCAGCCTGCTTCTAGCCGCGCCCCCCCCCGATCCAGACTGGTTTTGGCCTCTTTGGCCTCGACGCTTGCCTCTCTCAGCCCCGCCGAAGCGGCCATGCCGCCGCTGTGAGCCATCGGCCGTCGCGGCCACCGGCGGTGTGCTGACTGGAGATCCAAGGGCGACACGGAGCGGGTCCAGCTGTCAGGGTGGCCCGCCGCGGGAGGAAGGCGAGAGAGAGACTCCCGCTTCTGTGCGCGCCGAGCCCTCAGGCAGCAGCATCAGTCAACACCAGCTCGGGAAGTCGGACCGAAACGGAGCGTGCGGATGGGGCCCCGTCGGCACGAGGTCGAAAGGGCGGATCGGATCGGCCTCGCCGGGATGCACACACACACAACGCCAAGCAAGCACCGGGTCGCATCGGGTCGTGGTACGGCTGGACCTAGGACAGAAGCGCATCCTTTAAGAACATGAGACCCTCCGCCAGCACAAGCTGAGGAACCTTCGAGGGTGCCCTCCCCCAGGATGAAGAAGACCATCCAACGAACACGAAGACCATTAGGGCACCCTACCCGAACCGACCTCGATCTTATACCTCGGTCCGACCGTAGTATCGGACCCTAATCGGATTGGGCCAGCCAGGACCGATACCAGATCGGATCGATCAGATCAAAACGGACCCTGCCTGCCCTCCCCCCCGCCTCACGGCTGCCCCTGCGCCTTCCAGCGAACCTCCGAAGGAAAAGTTGCAGAAGGACGATTTTCTCGATTATGCTCAGAACTTGTGTTAGCGCCAACCCATGATTGTCAACCGAAGCGCTTCGACACGACGCAGACGATGTAGTGAGCGGCGGCACAGGCTACGAGCTATCGGTGGACCTGCTCTGCACATTCGGCTAACACACGTCCTGAGGACCATCGATCTTCTGACGGACCGCTGCGATCGCGATTCGCAGCTGCCGCCGTCGATGTCGGCGATCGGTTCGGCCAGCGGATGGGGAACAGTCGTTGCAATCGCGACCCGCGATCCTTAATGAAGATCCCTTCGCTCCAGGCCTCGGGGCTTGTTCAAAGAAGACGCGTTGCGCGCCTGGACGGCTGCGGCCACAAAATGCGAAGCGTGAAACGATGCTTGACATGGTCATGCAGATGCAAGTGAGGACACAAGCGGACATGTTGTGCCCCTGACGATCTCTCTATCGCAGCATGTGTAAGGTCAGGAAATTTTGCTTGGCCCGTCGCGGCGGCGGCCCTGGCGACACGCTATCCCTTGCAACATGACAGCGTATCGCTCCGCTCCGCGGGGCGGGAGGCTCGGAAAGGCTCGTGACGTTGACGCCTGGGGAACTGGGAAGTGAATATAGTGTCGCACCGAAACGTGGTGGGCCAAGACTGGCGGAGCGACACGCTATCCAAAATATGGACGCCCGAAATTGGTACGGAAGAAACGGGTACGATGCCCAACAAGAAATGTTGCCCCAAACCGAGAGCGGCCGCAATAGGGCAGGCAACCCTTTGTCTCAGATGGACAACGTCCGCCTCGACACCGACAGCGAGTCCTGTTCAAAATGACCAGGAAATGCTCTTGGTCTTTGTGCCCATTCTTTCCGTACCGACTTCGATCGTCCCGACAAGAATTCCTGACCGTCATCGGCTCGGCCAGCGGGTGCCGACCGGTCGCCGCGATCGCGACCAGCGTGCCCAGCCTGAGGGGGCCACCCGTGCGGCCTCCAGCCGGGCGGCGGGGGCCCCCACTGCGGGTGCGGAAGGTAGCCGCCGGGGTAGGCGCCTGGGCCGGCAAGGAGCGACAAGTTCTTCTCCTCTCCGGTGCCTTCCCCCCCCCCGGAGGGGCAGCGATCGGAGGGGGCGGCAGGCTCGAGGGTCGAGGTCTTCGGGCGCTTTCGCTGGCTCTCGGCGGTCTTCCAGCCTCGGGATGCTCTCCGGCAGCTGCGCCTCGCCGGGAGCGCTCGGGGGGTGCCCGGATCGCCCAGGCCGGCCGTCGGAGAGCCGAGTGATGACCCGAAAACCACGGGGCAGCGCTAAGGGGGGACTGGCTCCGGGGGGGGGGGAACATCGATCGGGCATGGGCGACACATCGGCGATAGGCCCCCAATGGCGATTCCGCACGTGCCTGGGCGGGGTGGGCTGTCGGGCCCCTCTCGGCGATCAATGGGCGATTCGGGGTCGATGCGCCCCCCCCTGAGCCTATCCCCTCCTCCCAGCTGCCTCCCCCCCGCCCCTCCCCTGAAGCCACCTTGGGGAGGGGGTCTGCGCATGTCGGAGGGGAGTGGGCTCACCCTTCGCACCACTTGGTCTTCAATCCTGCGATTTGGGTCTGGATTTGTTCGTCGTGCGTCTCTTGCGACCTCCACATTCGGAAGCTTGCCGACGTCTGTGACCTTCTTTCGCTTGATAAGACCAGGCGTGATCATGCAGATCGCACCTCTAAATTAGAGGCCTCCTAGATGGGGTCCGAGTAGATGGGGTCAGAAGATCTCGCCGCATCGCCGATGCATCAGCGATGCATCGGCGATGCATTGGCGATGTATCGGCGATGTCGGCGGTGCACCGTCGACGCCAGCGCGAAGAAACTCGGGCTCCACATCGAGCCGCATCGCCGATGCATCGGCGATGTGGCGCGATCCTCCAACCCCACCTGGCCCCCATCTAGGAGGCCTAGGTCAGTATCTTCGGCCGGACGCTCTAGTCGGCAGTGGCCAGTTTCTCTCCAGGCGTCGTCTGGGTCACGAACTTCCGCACTTCCCCGCCCCTCCCCTGTCGAGCCTTGCTCGGGACTGAGGGTCGAGGGAGGGGAAAATCCTCCTCGTTGTTCTCCTCGTCCTCCTCCTCCTCCTCCTCCTCCTCCTCCTCCTCCTCCTCCTCCCTCCCTCCCCTCGCGAGGGTCGGGGGCGGGGGGGGGGCTTCCAGATGTCTTCGCCAGCTGTCGGGCCCCCGTCGGGCCTCTGGAGGCCCCCGGGGATCCCCGGGGACCTCTGGGGCTCAGGATCGGCGGCGCACGAAGGGGGGGGGGGGAATGGAGAAGGGGAAGGTCCTCTCGGCAAGCGGCGGCGGGGCTTCGCATGAGCCTTCAGGCCTTCCGGGAGGCTTTCCGTGCTCCTGGGGAAGGCCTGTACAGCACTTCTCAGACGGCTTGGAGGCGTCCGAGCCTTCTGACAAGGCCGGCCCCCTCCCTCTCTCTCTCTCTCTCTCTCTCTCTCCCCCCCCAGGCTGACCGCCGGCAGGATCTGGGGCGGGAGCAAAGCTTGACAACTAGACATTCTGAACGCTGCTCTCCTCTCTCCCCTGGCCCTGTCTGGGAGAACTTCGGTTCTCCCGGCGTGCCTTTTTTGTGCACGCAAGATTTCTGTTGCACGCGCAGGGTGTGACACATTGAGTTCTGGATGTCTCTGAACGTCCGACTGCTTTCGGTATTTCAAAATGGCGCTCCCGCTGCAGCGTGGGCCTCATTTTCGAATCGTCGCTTTTTTCCCGTCGTTCAGAATTGCGTTTGCGCCCCAAGGCGGGCCACTTTTCTAGATCCGAATCCTTCTTCATCGTTGTCGCCCCTCTCATTTGCCCTTCTCCGCCTTCCCCTGGTCCTCCTGCTCTTCCCGCTCCTTCCAGTCAAGCTCCTGCTGCTGCTGTCTGTCCTCGTCCTCCCTCATCCTTCCTCATGCTCCTTTTTCTTCCGGGTCATCAGCCACCTCCTCCTCCAGTGCATGCAGCAGCCATTCGCCACATTTTTCCCTTGATGAGGATGTTCTGGTTGAAGGTATTCTGTACCAACTGGCCGAGAGAAATGAGGCCCGTCGCGCGCTCTGTTTTAGCTTGAGTGACGCGATACACGGCAGTGGTCTATATAGTCACTCTCGACGACGCCAACCATGCGTTTGGCAGGGGCGGCGGCGGCGGCGAAAATACGAGGGGAGCGTTGGATAATTGCTCCCCCCGCGGCTGGCCGTGCGCGGGGACTCGGCGCTCGGACGGACCTTAGCTTGATTGCCCAACGAATTAGTTCCTGGGGCGCGCTGCGGGGCGCGCGGCGCCTGAAACCGATCTCCTGCCGTCGCGCCGCTGCTGCGCTCCTGGACGTTCGTGGCACAATCACGCCGCGCCAGCCATGCCATCCGCCAGAGCTCCGTCCGGAGCCCCGCCACGACGACCACGAGTCCTGCGCGTCCTGGCTCTGCTCGGGCTCGCGCCACGGCGGCCTGGCGGTGTCAGCCGCCCGAGCCGTCTCCCGCGTGTCAGCCGCCGCCGCGGGCGCGATGGTGACCGGGGCGCTGCTGGGCGGCGCCGGGGCCCGATCGCTGAGCTCCCAGGCGGTAATTAGGTCCGGCATCGCGGCGGCGCGCGGCGTCGTGCAGACTCTGCGGCTCCTGGCTGGCGCGGCGCCTCGCCCTCTGGTCCTTGCCGCCTTCTTTGTCAGATCCCTTGGCAGGCGACTTTTCCCAACTGCTGGGGCTAGTCGTGGTGACCTTGCCGGCCGAGGACGTCTGCGCTGTGGCGGGCGGTCCTTGGGCTCCTCCTCCTCCTCCTCCTCCTCCTCCTCCTCCTCCTCCCCCTCCTCCACTTTGGAGCTGCCCAGGACGGCCAGGCCACCCGTAAGGCGGCGGGCCCCAGGGGCCGGGCGGCGGCGGGGGGAGTGTGCCGCGGCGGCCTCCATGCGGCCCGTCGCGGCTCCTCCCGGGGTTGCCAGAGGTGGTCCCGGCCCAGGGTGAAGACAAACTTTTCGGTCTCTTCCTCCTCCTCCTCCTCGTCCTCGCCCTCGTCGTCGTTCTCCTCCTCCTCGTCCTCGCCCTCCTCCTCCTCCTACTCCTCCTCCTCATGCGGCGAGGGCATTTGTTAAGGAACCCTTTTAGAGGGAATTCAGGGTCTGGAAGCTGTTGGAACTCCAATCGTGGATTGGCCATGGATGCCACTGCCGCGCTCGTAGGATGAGGACTCCTCCAGGATATGATTTGTTGTTTCCTGCCTTTGGCGAAGCTCATTGGACCTTGCTGCTGGGATCTTTCTTTTCTGCAATCTGCGGAAGGTCCTCGCACCATGCACTGTAGGATGGCCCAAACAACGGCTCAACAAATTTCTCGCCTTTTCTGGGCATGGAGTCACACCTGAGGCGAATGAGCGTGCCAAATCTCTGATGAACTCCGATAACTTGTGTCCCGTGCACCTCACGACCATCAGAAAAAAACCTGCTGACCCGCTGGCGAGAAAATGACGCCCCTCATCAGACCAATGGGACAAAGGGGTGTCAAGGAACCGTTTGAACTCTCTCCGGGGCGCCGAGCTGCCACACACAGAGCAACGCATCCACGAACACACAAACCTGACTCCATGGTGCGCCGCAAGTTTGCAGCGCTTCTCCTGCTGCCTCTTCTGCTCATCAGAATCGCTGCGGGAGGGCTGAAACAGAGGAGCCGTCTCGAAAACATTGCTCAACACCTTAACTAAGTGCTTCCGAATTGCAGACCCGATCGCCGTGGTCACCTCTTCCCTACACGTGTCTGAGAAGGGCGTTCTGAACTCGCTTGCAAGAACCTCTGCCGTCTGGTCAGCTACTGAGTTGGCGAAACAAGTAAGTTGGGCCAATCTGAATCTGGACGGCTTCCTCAACCGAAAGATGACTCTCCATGTTTTAAGTCTCGCCTTCCACGGGTCGGGTTCTCTGCAAGTGCTGCCTTGCAACGTTTCCAAACATCGACGTGGGTCTCGGGAAGTCGGCCTAGGCGTATCCTGTCTACGCCTATCATAACATATTCTTAAACCTGTGACATACACTCCATACGCTAAAGGAAGGACAATTGCTGCAAGCTCAACGAGTATCGTGGACTCTCCCCTTGACTGTCTGAAACATCCCTGGCAAGTGCCCTCCCTCAATGTGCGCCATCCGACGCTCCCCTACGTCGTAACCTCCTCCTCAGGTAACAGACGGCCAAGCTACTCGCCTTAAAATGGGATCCTGGTCTGGCCCTCCGTTGGCATCCCCTCCCCGAAAGATAACCCCTGCTTCGCCGAACATTAGGTGGTCTGAGCGACCAACAACATAATTGATGGCTTCCTCGGATGGGTCGGGAACCCGGGACACGGACGACAGCACGAGACCTCTCGAATCCACACGCTGAGGAGTGACTCTGCTCCATCTCTGGCATTGGCAATAAGATTGTCCGACATGGTCTGAAATCCAACGCTCGCTGGGCCTTCCAAGCACCTGTGCTTGTCTGTCTCTGGAATCTGACCGCACGTTGGGCAAGTGGGATCAGAAAGCATGCCGTATCCAAAGGACACGACGCAGCACGGGCAGACACACGAGGCACCATGAGCACGACGACGACTACGACGCGAAGCACGAGCATACCAACGACGCAGCACGACCCCCACAAACTTCAGCACGCGATCTTTGCGCAGACGCAGCACCACGCAGCACTCCCACGACGCAACACGAGCAGACCGACGACGCAGCACCACCGACCCATGCGGACACCGTGGAGGGCCTGGCTGCCCAGTGGAGGGCTCTACCGGCCTACGACATCCATGGTGGCTCCGTGGATGAGTGGTGGCCGGACTGGAGTGCACGAGCATAGGCATTACTGCAATCCCAGCCAGCGGTGGTCCTGACCAAGGGCGCCGTCCTTAACTCTGATTTCTCGTTTGCTCAATGGGAACGGAGGGAGAAGGACGACGACGTCTGGACCCGGCACACACGGCAACTGCGGCAACTCATCCAACGGCTTCGGTCCCCACTGGCACGGCGAGGGCGGATGCTATGGGCGGCGCCAAGCCAGACGACGACCAAGAAACCATTGAACAGACAGTCCAAGCGCTCAGAAAGGCCATCCAAGTGGGCAAGAACGAATGAATCAAATGCTGGCGGAAGAGGCTTCAAGCAGACGGACTTGGCAAGACCACAGCAGCTTGGATCCGGAACGCAGTGAACACCTACCACAACGTTGCTGTGCAAGACGACACCAAGAACCACCGCGACGAAGACGACTCCACGCCGACCAACTACTTCGCACATGACGCGGTGGAAAGAACACGTGACCACTATGAGCAGCACTTCACGGCCTGCGGCCGTGGCAAAGACGTGGATGGCTACTTCTACCACTACGACGGCTACATCGAGAAGGCCCGCCAATGTGTTCAACGAGCATAAGAACAGCACGACCACAGAGTACGACATGCCGTTGCAGCCCTCGGTTGCTGGGGCCGCTAGGCGCCACCGGCGGCCTCGCAACGCCGCCACATGCTGCACGGAGGCGCAGCAACAGGGCCAGACCGATGGGCACCCTCGGAGCTCATGCTCCTCCCGGAGGCGGCCTTGGAAGAGCTGGTAGACCTCTGCCTTGCACGCCCGAAATGGGTACGGAAAAAATGGGTACAATGCCCAACAACAAATGTTGTCCCAAACCAACAGCGGGCGCTGTTGGGCAGGCGGCCTTCTGTCTCAAATGGACACAGGCCGCGGCGGCGCGGACAGCGAGTCCTGTTCTTAATGAACAGGAACTGCTGTTGGGCATTGTACCCATTCTTTCCGTGCCCATGTCGGTCGTCCCGATCTGCAACTACTCGGAGTACCACGGACGGCCGACGCACTTTCCTGCAGCGGCGCCAGGCCCACCTGCTAGAAGGCCCAGGCGCAGCACTCCCGAGCCTGGCGCGACTACGCCCTACAGCTATCGCGAGCGCCGTGGTCCGCGCCTGGCGCAGATGGAGGGCGGACCAAGTGGGCACCTACCTCAGCCCAGCCTTCCTACCCACGCATGGGGGGAGGACTCAAAGGGCGAACCCTCGAATCCCTCATCGAGCCCTGCCCCTCGCTCATCGAGACGACGAGGACGGCTCGCTCACCGAGGAGGAGCAGCGGCTGTTTCGGGAGCGTCGACGGAGCTGCACGTCAAATCGTGGGATTCTGTCTCCGCATTCGACAAGGCCTCCCCTCGGGTCGTTTGCGACGTCTGGTCGCGGCTCGGAGTACCTTCCAGAATCGCCAACAGTATCGAAGTGATTTAGACCAAGTAGGAGAGATGGGTTGAGGTCGGCCCGCTTTTACCACCACGAACAATTCTGGTTGAAGACAGTGTGCCATAAGGAGACCCGGCAGCAATGATCGGGATGGCCACCGTGCTCATGGGGCCACTACGACGGCAAGCTCCACTGCACCTAAAAGCAACCCTCTGCACCTTCGCGGAGGACCGCACGGTGGCCACGACTGATGGGGAGAACTATGGAACATCGAGAAGGAGTGGGAGCTGCTGGAGTCGGTCACCGTGCTGCGCGCACCAACGACAGCAATACTCAGACCTTCCCGATACTACCGCACCAATGCGACAACCACCACCTGCAGAGCAAAAATATGAAATGCCTCCGAATCGACTTCACGATGCAACGCACCACACTCACAAACAGAGACCAAGGCAAGCTCGAGGAGGCACTTGCGCGCATGAAACGGATCGCGTGTCTACGCCTGAGCATGCGGCTGCGCGCGACCGCGGTGGGTTCCATCGCGTTGCCGCCGTCGAGCTGGGCACTAGTGGTCACGCCACCGAGAAGGGGGGGCATTCCAGGAGCATCTACAACAATCACGAAATGCTGTGACCCTACGGAAATGGCCCCGGGCAGCTCCTGAACTACTCAGGCTCGTAGTAATGGGGCACAATATCGATCTACAGTACCACTTGTGCTGGCGATCGCTACAACTTTTGACCTGCAGACTACGACGACAGGGGCCTAGAACGCTTGCGCTTTGGGACAAAATCACCATCACCACCGAAAGGCGCGGCCCACTCCACGCATACCGCGCCCACCTGGCTTCTCTTGGAGCACAGCGCAGCAACGCCGGCTTACGGAGAGGCCCGGCGGAGGAGCTCCGACCCACCGACAGAACAGATAGACAGCTACACGAGCTCCTTTTTTAGACTCCCATGCCACGAATGGGCAATCCTGCATGGCCGGAATCGACGGGAGAGCCCCATGGCGGCCGGCATGCCCTTCCCAGCTGCTGCCGTGATGGGCCGAACCCCCCCCCCTCCGAACCGGACCGAACTGGAGCGAACCGAAACGCGGAAGCTACCGGAGCGAATTGGAAACTTAGAGCAGAAACCGATCGAAACCGGAGACTGCACCACCTCGGCTGCAGTCCTCTGAGGCTGTGGTCTCGGACGCCCTGCTGGAGTCCAGCCAAGGGGAGGAGGTCTCGACCACCCGCGACCACTGCGGCGAGCAGCACGTCCCGACGCTCGACCGCATGTACTGGGTGTGCACGGCCAACGCCGACCTCTGGCAAATAACGACGGCTGACCTCACGCGCCGGCCAGGCTGGCCGACGGCGGACCTCACCCGCAGAACCACGACCGCTTGGACAAAGATGATGTCGGCCATGGCGCAAGCATGCGGGGGCGTGCGATGTACCACCGGCACGATAAAAGACAATAATGCAATTTCACAGACCACTGCGACAATTTGAATCAAATGTGTCATCAATTGGTTAATGGTGTACTTTAGTTCTTCTTGGGGCTGGTGTCTTCTATTCACGGTAAACACACGGTACTTACAGTGGAGGCCAGTCCACAAGAAACCTTCCGCAAGAAACCCAACCCTGAGATCCCAGGACGTCTATTGATTTGCGTGAGAACGTCACGCCCTCCGTCACAAAACCATCGAAAACCAAGAAACCGAGGGCACCCTAGAGGCAAGCAGAGTGTTTCTTGGCATGGGCCTCCACTGCATACGTGTCGAGGCAACCAGTCCTGCCACGGTGGGGAGGTGGGACACTTCGCGTGGCCCGCATTTTCCCAGACCCGCGGGTCTTGCAGAAACCCGCGGGTCTGCAGAAACGCGCCCCCCGCGGCGTTGCCTGGCGGTGCTGCCTCAGGTGCTAAGTAGGGCGTTCCAAACAGGGCCTTGACTTCGAGGACGCAAGGAACTGCCATCTTTTCTGCGGCGGAAGGCGGCGGAAAGGGCGGCGGAAGGTCGGCAGAAGTAAATTGGGGCCGCCTCCGCCTGCAGAAGCCGGCGGGAGCTGGTTGCCAAACTATTCGTTTTGTTAGAGTCATCTTGAGAGGTGCTGTCGATTTACGCACGTAGCTCGGGCTGTAGGATAGCTACAGAGCTCGCAAAGAAGACAATCCAGAAGCATCGGGGGCGTGCGGCTGTTGCATCGAGAGGTCTGAAATCGCTTGGGCTGAAAAACTATTCGTTCTCTGCATTTTTTCCACATTATATATTGTCAGCTCTACGAGTCCCCCGGCGGTAAGGAAGGTTGACGGTTTACTCAGCGGAAGGCGGCGGAAGCAAAAGATGCGCCCCCAAGAGGTGAAAACGTTTTTGGGTTCAGGGTTTCCGAAATCGGCCCACGTGGTCAGTCGCCCCTGGTGGCCTGGTCCCTATCGTTGATGGTCGGCCATACGAGGTCACAGATGTGTCATCACTTGGTTTCTGTTGTGCTTCAATTCTTCTTCAAGCTGGTGTCTTTGATCCACAGTAAGCACGTTACCTGTTCGTGGGATTATATCACAGACGTACGTAATTGCATATACTGCGTATCATGTGGGGACCGCCACACAACGGTCGCTGGCAAGGTAAATTTCCCTTGTCGAGGTCCTCGACAAGAAGCACCGATTCTGCCCTCATGCCGTATTCAAGGAGTCGCTGCTGGCACAATGTCGCTCCCGTCATGACGCAATCCAGCTTCCCTTCCCATTGCAAATCAGCACGGTTAAACGCAGTCTTGCAATGTCTACGGGGTTCCTACATGTCTGGGACCTTGTGGGGACCTTCTGCCATCCAAGGATTTAAGGAAGCTCCTTGTCAGAGTTTCCTACTGATACTTTCGGAGAAGCACTCAAACAGTTTGGTATCCATGGGGTCCTGGCCAAGGAGGGACACTGGCACCTCAAAATCCTCACCGATGTCGCTCTGCCACTTCCACGGCCCCTCGGGGTCACATTTCAAATCGAGCATCGTGCAAATGATCGCAACCATCGGAGAGCAGACCTCATCCACCGAGCCTTGGGGCTAGCTCGCTTGAGACGGTCCACGACGTTCCTCTACCCCCAGGGTTTGAAGCCTCCTGGGCACATTCTTTAACCAACGCCTCCGCCGATTCCTCCGGACCCATCCTCCCTCCTGCAGGCCGTACATCGGCCTAACATAACGCCCATCGGGGCGTCAGCGCCGCCGCTTCCAGACGTCTCGTCGAGCTCCGGGCCACTGTCACCGCTCCCTGCAAGACGAAGACGGGGTGAAAACAAATCGGCGACTCCGAAGGGTGTGGCTTGCAAAGGGTGTGTCTTGCAACCGGCACCCTGGAGGGGGCACCCTGGGGGGCGGGCGGGGGCCTCGATAAGAGTTCTCCGCCGCGCCCCGAGGAGGCCCGACGAAGACAGCGTCGTGCCTCCCAAGCTGCAACGGCGCCGATTGCAAACCACACCCCCGCGTAACCACACCATTTGTAGTCGCAGAACATCTCGGGTTGAGATGTGTTGTTTCTTGTCGCGACGACCCTCTGAGGCCGCGTGGATTGTTCAACCCTGATCGATCGGCGGGTTTCCGATATCGAGATCGTTACATATCGGCGGGAGATGGACATGAACGGTTCTTACGCGAGATGACACAGCGGCCTTGCGCGGTGGCTCACGCGGGCCGCAAGTGCGGCACGCTACGTTGGAAACGAGGGCGCTTACGCGCGACCTTGCGCGGGCAACTTGTGCGCGAGTGTCCGGGCAGTCGGCCCCGTTGTCTTCAATCGCTCGGGTGTCCCCTGCTTTTCGTGCCACTCCTCCTACTCCTCCGCCTCCTCCTTCTCCGTCCTCCTCCTCCCTCTCCTTCACCTCCTCCTCCTCCTCCTCCAGCTCCTCCTCCTCCTCCTCCTCCTCCTCCTCCTCCTCCTCCTCCCTCTCCGCCTCCTCCTCCTCCTCCTCCCCCTTCTCCTCTCCTCCTCCTCCTCCTCCTCCTCCTCCTCCTCCTCCTCCTCCTCCTCCTCCTCCGGCGCCCCTGGGGTCCCCTGGGCCTTCTGAGGGGTGCTCTGTAAGCCATCTGGGCCTCCCCTGAATCCCCAGGGACACCCTGGGCCAGGGACATCCTTAGGAACACCCGATCCTCGCACCCCGCCCGCCCCGTGGCCCACAGAGCCGGACTCGGGGGGGGATGGCCCGCGGGCTCCCTCGTCACCCTTATGCCTTTTGAAGCAGGCGACGTCGTCGACGTCGACGACGCTGTCGGCGTGATCTTTTTGCAACGTCTTTTGGCGGTGCTGGAGGTTCTCGTCGCCACGGTTGGGCGCAGCTCGAGGAGGAGGAGGAGGAGGAGGAGGAGGAGGAGGAGGAGGAGGAGGAGTGCACGTCGCGTGGGGGGACACCGTCCGTCAGCATCAGCCGTCCGTGCGAGGCACGCCGCGATTGAGGAGGAGGAGGAGGAGGAGGAGGAGGAGGAGGAGGAGAAGAAAAGGAGGAGGGAGGAGGAGGGAGGAGGAGGGAGGAGGAGGAGGAGGAAGAGCAGGAGGACCAATTTAAACCCAAGACTCATCAACGATATTGGAATACACCCCAACTCCCTCTTCATAGGCCTCCACATGATTTTCCACTGAATGAAATGCACCGTTGGGGAACAACCGTGTGAAAATCTGGATGCGCGCCGAAACATCATTCTCAGTAGTTCAACGCCATGATTCGACCTGATTGTTGCGTGTTGACGATCCTGAGTCGCGCAAGATCATCATTTCTGGGACTTCAACACAGCGAATCAACGTAAGTGTTGTGCCCTGTCAACCCTGAATCGTTCCGAAACATCGTTTCTGGAGGGTTAGCCATGGGAACCACTGGAACTTTCACTAATGCTTGAAACTAATGTTTGAAACTAACTGCCCGTAGTCCGTGAAACTCGTGCAAATGTTTTAACACGAATGTGGGCGGCGCTGAAGCGAGAGACGCATTTTGAACACAAGTCGCCTTCAATCCGTGAAGCTCCTGCAAGTTTTATCACGACTGTGCGCGGTGCTAAGACGAGAGCTGCATGTTGAAAACGATCTGTCCTCAATCCGTGAAGCTCTAGCATTTTTCCCCAACCCTCCCTTGGTTAGGTTCTCGTTTTCAATACAGCAGTGGGGTCGCCGGCTCCCTTCTCCTCCTTCTCCTCCTCCCCCCCCGCTCTCCTCTCGGCTCTCCACTCTCGCATCCCCCTTGGGGGCTGCGAAATGTGGAACTATAGCTACTTTCGAAGGCTGCTGAGGGGGCCAGCGCAGTGGGGTCCGACGCAACTCCAATCAGGACTTCGCCATCCTTGGAGGGCTGCGAAGTGTCTGTCGCCACTTTCGAGGGCTGCTGGGAGGGGGGGGGCAGCACGGTAGGGCTCCACGCAGATCCAAACGGGACCTCGCCATCCCTGGGGGGCTGCGAAGTGTGAAACTGTCGCCGCTTTCGAGGGCTGCTGGGGGCCCTGCACAGTGGGGTCCCACGTACATCCGAACAGGACCTCGCCATCCTTGGGGGGGCTGAGGTGTGAAACTATCGCCACTTTCGGGGGCCAGCGCAGTGGGGTCCCACGCAGATCCAAGCGGGACCTCGCCCTAGGGGACTGCGAAGTGTGAAGCTGTCGCCGCTTTCGAAGGCTGACGTGGGGGCCAACACAATGAGGTCCCACGCAGATCCAAACGGGACCTCGCCATCCCTGGGGGGCTGCTGTCGCCACTTTCGAAGGTTGCTGGGGGGCGAGCGCAGTGGGGCCCCACACGGATCCAAATGTGACCTCGCCATCCCTGGGGGGCTGTGAAATGTGAAACTGTCGCCACTTTCGAGGGCTGCTGAGGGGGCCAGCGCAGTGGGGTCCCACGCAGATCGAAACGGGACCTCGCCATCCCCGGGGGGCTGCCAAAAGTGAAACTGTCGCCACTTTCGAGGGCTGCTGGGGGGCCAGCGCAGTGGGGCCCCACGCAGATCCAAACGGGACCTCGCCATCCTTGGGGAGCTGCGAACAGTGAAAATGTCGCCACTTTCGAAGGTTGCTGGTGGTAACCAGCACAGTGGGGCCCCACGCAGATCCAAACAGGACCTCGCCATCCCTGGGAGCTGCGAAGTGTGAAACTGTTGCCATTTTCGAGGGCTGCTGGGGGGGTCACTACAGTGGAGCCCCACGCAGATCCAAACGGGGCCTCGTTATCCCTGGGGGGGTGCGACCTGTGAAACTGCCGCCACTTTCGAGGGCTGCTATAGGGAACCCCGGGGGACCTCGCCATCCCTTGGGGGGCGTCGCGAAATGTCAAGCTGTAGCCACTTTCGAAGACTGCTGGGGGGGCAGCACAGTGGGGTCCCACGCAGACCTCGAGAACCTCGCCATCCTTGGGGGGGGGGCTGGCCGCGCAGGTGTTGAGCGCTTCGACTTGTAACAACGCGACACTCCATTGTCTGGCTGCGTCTCCGCCTATGTAACCTTATCTTGCCCATGCTCCATCATCTCGCTGCTTCTGCCGAGGTGATGGTTCTTCCACTCCAGTGTCTTCCTTTTGCTTCCCTGCCCAATGCAATGCCTCCTGGCATCTTATACCTCTGTTCTGCGAGTCGGCCACGCACACTTCGCACGATACATGTATACACATATATATATACATATATATATATATATATATATAGATACCCGCGGTGCACCGTCTCTTGCAGTGTTGCTGTCGCACTAGTGTCAGCACACCTTATATATCCCTTGGTGTCGATGGGTTGGGTACGTCGCAGGGTAACTTGAAAACGAATGTGCGCGGCGCTAGGCGAGTGCAACATTTCGGAAGCGATCCGCCCTCCATCTGTGAAGTCACTGCCAGTTTTTTGGCTTCAGGCTCATGAGTGCTCAGGATGTCTCCAGCGAAACGCCTGGCCCGCCCTTCCGACTGGCCTCGGGGTGCGACCGGGAGGAGTTATTCATGAGGAACAGGAATGGATGATGATGATGCTGCTGATGATGATGATGATGACGATGATGATGAGGAGGAGGGGGAGGAGGAGGAGGAGGAGAAGGAGGAGGACAAGGAAGAAGAGGAGGAGAAAGAGGAGGAGGAGAGAGGAGAGAGGAGAGGAGAGAGGAGGAGGAGGAGAGGAGGAGGAGGAGGAGGAGGAGGAGGAGGAGGAGGAGGGAGGAGGAGGAGGAGGAGGAGGAGGAGGAGGAGGAGGAGGAGGAGGAGGAGGAGGAGGAGGGGAGGAGGAGGAGGAGGAGGAGGAGGGGAGAGAGAGGAGACGGAGCAAGGAGGAGGAGGAGACGGAGAAGGGAGGAAATGAGGAAGATGAGGAGGAGAGCAGGAGAGGAGGGAGGAGGCGGGAGATGAGGGGAGGAGGAGGAGGAGGAGGAGGAGGAGGAGGAGGAGGAGGAGGAGGAGGAGGAGGAGGAGGGAGGAGGAGGAGGAGGAGGAGGAGGAGAGGGAGGGGAGGAAGGGGAGGAGGAGGAGGAGGAGAGGAGGGAGGAGGAGGAGGAGGAGGAGGAGGAGGAGGAAGAGGAGGAGGAGGAGGAGGAGGAGGAGGAGGAGACCAGCGTACCCAGAGGTCAGCTCCCCGCGCCTAGCACGGCGCCTGAGGCAGCATGGGCACGCCTCCTGTCGAAGCTGTTGTAGCTGAGGCCGCCGACGCTGCAGCCCATGATGTGCAGCGGATAGCCGTCGAATTTATATCATTCTTATTCAGAGGATGCTGAGTGCAGGGGGGAGCGAGAACGCAAGATGGGACCGAGACGAGACGCAGAGAGCAGTGAGGACAGTGCCGAGAGCGTGCAGGTGAATCACGAACACGCCTCGAAAAGGAAAGGGACGAGAGAGAGACCCTCATCCAACAAGGGGCACTCTCCGCGCCGTGCGCGGGGCCGGGGAGCAACGGTGCGAGGGTCACTAACGGCGCACCGCCGGGCAGTCCCCACTCGCACTGCGCCCCCCGTTGGGAAGACAACCTACGCCTGTACTTCCGCCCAATATGCAGGTGCCTCGGGCTCGGGCGCCTGAGGAAAATGGGCAACAGGAGCCTTTTCCGACGGCACTCACACACATAGGGCAATCTGAGGGTGCCCCCAACTCCTGTACCAGGACTCGTACCAATAGAAGAAGATAGAGTAGCACTGCATGACCATGACAACGAAATTCTCGTCAGAGGCGAAATCGAAGAGGAGGGTCCCGCCATCAGCGACGGACAGGGCGCAAACGAAGGGGCAGCAGCCGTCGAACACGGCCAGGTCGGGGAAAACGAGCACGGGGTAGTAGCGAAGAGAGAGGCGATCCGTGTCCACAACGGAGAAGCTCGTGACGACGGCGTAACTCTCCGAGACGGCGCAACTCTCGAGGATGGCGTGCAGCTCTCGAAGGCGGCGCAACTCTCGTTGACGGAGACACTCTCGAAGACGGCGCAACTCTCGAAGACGGCGCAACTCACCATGACGGGGCAACACTCGACGTCGGCGCAATTCACGAAGAAGGCGCAATTCTCGATGTCTGAGCCCTTATTTCCATCAGAGGCGGTCGACCTCCGCACAAGAGACGAGATCTCGCAACTTACTCCAGAGCCCTTATTTAGAACAGAGGCGGTCGACCTCCGAACTCGAGACACAGGCTCGCAACTTACTCCAGAGCCCTTATTTAAAACAGAGGCGGTCGACCTCCGAACTCGAGACGCAAGCTCACAACTTACTCCAGAGCCGTTATTTCCATCAGAGGCGGTCGACCTCCGCGTTCTAACGCCAGTGGCCGCAGGGCTCGAGGAGCACCCTGCGATCGAGACCTGGAGGAGGAAAGAGGCAGGGTCAACGTCACCATCACCATCGGCGGCATCGCCATCATCGGGATCCACTGCTGAGACGAGTGAGGCAAAGTAGTGCACCGACCCGTTGGCAGCAACGATGGGCAGGGACTCGTCTCCATTGCTGTCCACAAGGAAGTCACGAATACGGTGTGGTGCAGCGGGTCCCAAGTATTGCCTCATCTCTCTGCGAATCTCACGAAGGGCTTGGAAATGTCGATCCACCATCTCTTCCCAGAGCCCGTGCCGCGTCAAGGAGTTACGCGGGTCATTCAGCCACCGAAAGTAATCTACAGTATTGAGGCGCCCCTCGGTAGAGGTGTCCCAGGCAACCATGCAGATATGACGAGCGAGTTCGTCGAGAGCACCACTCCAACCAGACGAATCCACCCATTCCATCGCCTCAAATTTGGCACGTACGTATGGGATGCACCACATCAACCAGTCGGCACGGCCGCTCTCGGAGTCATCCAAGCGCAAGATCCAGCGTGTAGCCCTTGGTGCAATACGTTCGCCGAAGACAACAGGTGTTGCATGCTCCACAGAGGAAGAATGTGGATGGCCCGCCAGACGCAGGATGTGAGTACTCGGTGACGGCGTCGACTTCGACGAGGTGGCATCGTCCAGACACCGCAACTGTTCAGGGAGAGAAGGGTCCTCACGAACAGGAAGCCCACCAGCACGAAGGCGTTCGACACGCTTGATGGTCGCACGATATTCACGTTCAAGCCGAGTAACATCCGCCTCACATGCAGCTGGGACAGACATCGACGCTGCATGGACCGCGGAGAGCGCCACCGTGGCGGCAAGCGGCCATGGGAACATGGATGCCGCAGGTCGCGGCGAGGTGGCAGCGGGAGCGGACGCCCGCCCGTTGACGCCCTGCCTTGAGGGCAGGGCCTCGCACTGAGCCAAACCGCCAGCAGGAATGGGCACAGGAGACACTGGATGGGGAACAGGTTGGCCAGCTTCATCAGCGCTATGTATCACATCGTCGTCACACGGGGTGGGAGGGACCAGGTCAGGGATGGGGGCCGCAGCATCTGAACTCAAACAGGAGGTGGACGATGAGGTGAGCACATCCCACTGAGGCTGCCTTCGGCGGATCGTCTGGACAGCGGGAGGAGGTTCCCACCGTTTCAATTTGGCTGAAGGCCTGGCCAGACGAGAGGTGCGGACGGCGGCCTCAACATAACCACGCAACTGACGGGGAGTCGACACTAGAGCACCTTGCCGAGCATAGTTGAAGACCTGGTAATAGACATAGAGAGCTTCGAAGTGGTCAGGGTGGGGGTGGGTAAGGCCAAGACGCTGAGCCAGGGGGCGAGGCAGGGCACGCTGTAGACCTTTGCAGACTGCCAGGTACAATTTAGGGCAGCGTAGATAATGTTGCAGCCGATCAGGGCCAGGGCATCCGAAACGACAGCGAAGTTTGCCCCTCGGGTGGATAATCCTATGTGATGTCAGCCATCCATGCCCCCAAGTCCGTAAGGCTGCCATCGCCCAGCTTTGCGGAACCAATGCCAAAAGCTCCTGAATAGCGGGCCAGTGGATCAGGTTGAGGAAGGGGAGGTAAGCTGTGAATAACGGGGTTAAGTGGCGAATCAGCATGGCATGTAGAGGTTTGTGCGTACACATGTTCTGACCCAACGAGCGGGCAGCAGCACGTTGCAGCTTGGGCCTTCGTGTCGTAACCTGAGCTTCCTCACGCATGGCAGAGCGAGCGGCGACGAGTAGGGGCTCTTGAGACCTCACGTGGACCAGCTCAAGGTGTTCGACGAACGCAGGGGATTTCCAGAAAGATGGATAAACACGGGAGCGATCCACAGCAGCCAAGGGGATATCATCAAACTTCCCTTCCACAACCTCTCTGTGCCAAAGAGAAGCCGTTTGTCGCAGTAGCCGTAAGTATTCCTCAAAGCCCTGGAAGGTGTGAAAAGCAGCACGTAGGTGAGCTGCAGTAGCATGGGCAGCCCACGATGGAATCTGAGGACCACCCCAGGCCGGGAGCTCCAGGATCGATTCGTTCGAAAAGAGGCCAAGAGGAGCACGGAGAACTTGGGCGATGGCACCACGCTCAATGGGAAGGAACCATTCGGGCATAGGGAGGAATTGGGCTACATACGCCAAACAGGGGTAGACCCGCGTGCGGTACAATATACAATTCGTACAGACTGACGCAACCCCACGTCCCAACATCCGAGAGCGAGATCGTGCCTTCATAAGCGGGCCCCTCCAGTTCATGTCGACCGTCGCATCTGGGCCCAAGATCATCCCAAGATAAAGCAACCACCCCTCAACGGCAAAGCCTGACCAGTCACTCGCGATAGAAGCCAGCTGGGTCTGGGTCATGGTTTTCAGGGTTTCTGTCATGCGGCCGACGAGAGGGACCAGGGTGCACTTGCTGATCTTAATCTTGAGGCCCGCAATCTTTTCCATGGCACCGAGGACCCGCACCAGGATGCGCAGAGAGGCTAGCTCATACAGGACAGCGCCTAGATCATCGGCACAGGCACGGCATATTCCCAACTGACGTTGCTCAATACTCCGCTCGAGGTCGGCCAACATGGGGGAGGAGGCGAGAGCGCACAAAGACCCCGAGAGACCACAGCCTTGGATGATGCCCGAGCGGATCCAGAAGATGGTCGAGTAGCATCCCCCATCCAGGACCACACCTTCAACAGCCAAATACATCCAGCCCACAAAAGCGAGAATCTCGGCGGGGAGCCCAAGAGAGCCCAATAGCTGTAGCAGGAAGGACTGCGACAAGCTCGGGAAGGCCTGCCCGTAGTCGAACCCGACGAGGACAGGGTAACGACGCACAGCTAGGGGATGTTGCGATGCAAGCCGTGCATGGACATCCAGCTCAAGCACGTTGTAGCAAAAATTTCGTCCTCTAATGAAGCCTCTCTGGGAAGCAGGTGCAACGGCTTGGACGACAGGCTCGAGGACCCTGTTCATGACCGAGCTCAGGATCTTAACGTCGGTGTTACGCAGCCCCAGGACCCGTATCTTATCGGGAGACCGAGAACAAACCCCAGACGGCAGATCTGAGTCATCAGCACCTTGGGGGAGGAACGCCTGGAGGGTGACGCTGGCAGAGGCAAACAACGACTGACCTTGGCATAGCCATCCGAACATTCTGGCCAGGTGCTGGGCGCCGTAGTCGCACGCCGACCAGGCCGCATAAGGCAGCCCGTCGACACCAGGAGCAGAGTGACGAGCACGCCTGAGAACCTTACGAAACATTGGGGTCAGAGGACAGTGCAGGTCGATGTCAGAGGCCTTGGTGAGGAACCTATCGAGGTACATCTGGGTCATGACAGGGTGGGGCTCTTTCTTGGAGAAGACAGGGGTCCAGTAGGCCGCCAGGGCCGCAGTGCGTTCCCGAACCTCTGAGATGGGGCCCTCAGGAGTATTGACCGCGGACAGTATCAGGCGCTTCGAAAACCGGGCCCATATGGAGGCCTTCCTTTCCATAGCTCGCAAGAGCGTGGCCGAATGAGGCCGCCAGGCAGATGAGGAGCCTGAAGGAGCACGATCAGCAACAGCAGCAGCAAGCTCTTTTTCGAAGACCAGCCGATGTACTCCAGCGGCCCACTGCTCGAAGGACGGGGCGTGGCGCAGCGAGACGACCTGGCCGTCGACCGTCAGGGCGTCGGCGGCGTGCTGGGAGGTCTCGATGAGCTTGAGGGCAAGGGCAGCGTCTTGACGCCATACCGCACGTGCTATCCCACGAGCAACCAGCTGAAGCGTCCCAGGCAGGTCAGGGGCCGAGAAGAAGAGGATGTCGCGGGCCTCCCTGGCGGCCTCCTTCATCATGTACTTGTAGTGCTCTGTAGCCACCGGTGGGCTCCATCGGAGCAGATCCTCATCACCATCAGCAACCATTCCTCGGAGTCGGCGCTGGAAAGCAACAGAGGTGAAGATGTGCTTGGGGATGGGTCGCTCAGCAGCGGGACGCACACCCCGAAGACGTAGCCGAATCGAGAGAGCAGCATGATCCGAGATGCCCATGGAGCACAGGTGCTCAGGCGTGTCCACGGTGTTAACCTCAGTCATGAGCTGACACATCATCCAGCCTGTGGCAGAACAGAAGAAGCGGTCGATGATGTTGATGGAATTGGTGAACTTGCAGAAATGGGTCGCCGCTTCAGAGTTAATCTCCATCATCTTGCCAAGTGTAGCCGCCCAGATTGGAGCATGTACTTTATGATCATGAGTCAACTGGCGCTGTACTCCAGTAGGTCGGTGAAAGATGAGAGAAGAATCGTAACTGTAGTTGAGATCCCCCAAGACAACCACAAAGTACGAGAGTGGGTCATCAGCAGCGTGACGCAGAGCACAATCGATCTGCTCACAGACAGATTGTACCTCCCCCTTGGTCAAGCCGTGATTGTGAACGTTGAAGATCACCAGCTGTGTCTGCCCAAGTGCTACATCAACACGAAGCACCCTGCCTCTGATCAGAGGCACCGCACAGCTACTGACCGAAGTGGATGAGAAAGGAGGAAGAATGACTGCAACTCCCCCAGAGCCGCGGACAACCTCGCCGTCGTCATCTTCACAAAAGCTACAGTGGACAATGGCCGTGGAGGAAAGCCTGGCCACAAAGTCGTTCAGCTCAAATCGATCTGCATGCACTTCTTGGAGAGCCAAGATGGATCGCCCAGGTTGAAGTTTGCTTAGGTAAGATAGCTTAGGCGAGGCTTTCGCCCCACCAAATTGGAGAAGAGCGCGTGCATTCCAAGTCATGAATGCGAGGCTGGCTGTGATCTCTCCGCCGACCTGCCCCACTGGAAGCACAAACATATCAGTGATGGCG
>CAUYUJ010009507.1:0-30000 GCA_963575745.1 Prorocentrum cordatum | reverse complement strand
CTACTCGGAGTTGGACGCGGCCGCCGTGTCCAGCAAGGCGGCGGGGGACATTGACGGGCCCATCGACGTCGGCACTTTTACCCGCGGTGCTCTGCGGAAGCTGGGCGAGGTGAGGGTGACCAGGTCTCTCTTCGACGTCGTGGAAGAGTTTCCGATGCCAGAGAATCTGGGCCAGGTCATGGAGCAGATCGCGGGGCAGACGTGCACCGACGTGCCGCCTGCTCTTCGCCCAGGCGCTGAGCTCCCCGAAGGCACCAAATACTCCGTTGTCGTTGGTGGCAACGGCAACGGCGCCGCCGTCGCCGTCAAGATCTACGCGTTCCAGAACCAGGTGCCTTTGAAGACCGCGCAGGAGCTCGTGATCGGGACTGGGTATGCTCCAATAGCGAGAAAAGGCCCATGGCTCCACAAGAAAACCCTGCAGTGGTTGCTTGATCGCATCCCTGGCCACCGCGTCGATTGGGCAAGCGTGGAGGAGAAACAACGGGCGAAACCGACAGACGGCGAAAAGAAGAGATGGGAGGCCACGGACGAGGAGCTCGAAGAGGGCATTGACTTCATCAACAAGCACGCGCCCGCCGTGAACGACATGAACCAGCAGTGGCTCTTCATTGAGAAGAACATCAAGCCGAGCAGCGGGTCCAAGATTGCGGGGTGGCCGTGGGCTAAAGTTGCTAACGCAGTGCACAACCGAGCGAAGGCAGCAACGGGGTGCGCCAAGGTTGAGCGCTCGTTCCCCCTGTGCGTGTTCGACTTGCACCCGCTGTGGCCAGAAGTGTTGCTTCCGTGCATCTTCCCGCTCCTATCGCAGTTTGGACTCCTCTTCTTTGGCTTGCCTGGCATCGGCAAGACGCCCACTTTCATCGTGCTCGCCATGGCCATGGGCCGCTACACTGCGGCGCGCTCGGGCGGTAATCTACCCCCTGGATGGCGCCGCAGCAAGTCGATGGACGGCTTCAAGTCCAGCCAGGGGACAGCGTCCGAGGGCACTCTCCTCGACGACCCTGGCATGTGGCAGCGCGGTGCTTGGCGGAGAATGAGTTCGATGAGAAGGGCGAACCGCCCGCGGATGACCGAACCATTATCACCGCGGCCGAGGCTGAGAAGCTGTTCATGAAGCCGTTCTCGGGGTGGAAGCAGGCGCATGTCCTCGCGGTGCTCAAGCGCGCCGTCGCGCGCGTCGCTGGTCGCCACTCCATGTGCCTTCGCTTTCCCAGCAGCGGCCCCGACAGCGGTGGTCCACCGCATCAGCTTCGACAACATCGAGAAGGACTGGTTGCGCGACAAGCAGTACTGGGGCAATGACAACAAGAAGTACTACAACCTCTACAAGCAGGGCATGGAGGTGTTCTACGACAACTTCGACGAGCAGTTGCAGAGGGAGCAGGACTTGATCGACCGTGCCGCGACCGCGCGCGGGGACAAGCTGGCCGACGCCTACATCGCCGAGTGCAACGAGTCCTTGCAGGCCAAGCTGCTCTCCGTCATGGAGTTGTCCTCCAGGCTGAGCGCGGCGCCGCCGCGCCCCGAGGCCGAGGCCAGCGACGGGGCCTCCATGCTCAGCGCGGCGCCGCCTAGCCCCGAGGCCGAGGCCAGCGGCGGGGCGATCGCTCTCCACGTGCGCCCAGATGGAGACGGGAGTTACGTGTTCCCGACGGGGCCGCCGGCACCGCGCACCAGCACCAAGCGCAGCCGGTGCCGCATCGACGGCGTGGGGGCGAGGGAGGTGCGTCCGAGGGGCTCCCCGCCGTCGCTTGTCGAGGGCCAGCCCGACATCCTGGCCGCGGAGCTGGGGGCGATGCTCGAGGCCGAGGGCTTGGCCACGCAGCCTGGCGTCGAGGCAAGCCCGCAGGCGTTGTCGCCGAGCAGTCCTCCGCTCTTCCCACCAGTAGGCATGGGGGAGGAGGATTGAGCAGCCATTGCATGAGCTCGGAGCGCGCCGCGGCCTGGGCCCCGCCGCGCGCCCGCGCGCAATCTACCTTCGAGATGCCCCGCTACTGGCCCATGCCAAGCTGACGACCAGGCGAGCAATGAAGTCATGGGGGGGGAGGGCGATTGTCGGCACGTGGCATTGGCTGGTAGCGAGGGCGGGCTCGGACATCTAGCGCATGACTTCGCAGCGGTGGTCGGGGCTGACCGCTCTCCGTCAGCGCGAGGGCTTTGTGGTCGCTCACGGGCCTGGCATCCTAGAGCTTTCTCGCAGGATGTACGTTCGGGGGCGAGGATCGGGGTCGCCTGGGTAGAATGAGAAACAAAATACACATAGGCTCCGCCGAGTCCGCCTACGCAGTGGTCACTGTGACCAGCAGCAGCACAGCGACACGAGCGAACGCAAGAGCAACGCAGTGAGGCGTGAGACCTCGAAGTAAAAATGCGATATGGCCACCGCTGTGTTGCTACTGGGTCCGAGAGAGGCGGGGGGGGAGGAGGGTCATGATGACCGTGAAAAGTTGCCGTCGGGAACGGCCCTCCGACCCAGTAGCAACACATGGGGGGGCGCAGCGACGCGAGCAAACGCAATTGCAACTCAGCGAGGCGTGATACCTCGAAGTAAAAGTGCGATATGACCACCACTGCGTTGCTACTGCGAGTCGCGAGATCACCAGGAGCGTTCGAGGCACAACCAAATCACACGTTTATGGTGTGGCCGCCCGCGCCTGCCCGAGGCATCTGGCGATTTCTTCGGCTCGAGCGCGCTGCGCTTGCCATCTCTGCAGGCGCCGCGGCCGCGCGGCGGCGGGGGCGCCCTTGGCCATGGCGCCGAGCAAGCGCCATCGCTGCAGCTGCTGCGGCAAGTCGGGGCACACCGTGGCGACGTGCCCGAGCCCTGGCGCCGCTGTCATCAAGAGTCTGAAGGCGAAGATCAGCCGCTTGGAGAAGACCAGCGCCAAGCCGAGGACGGGCCAGCTGAGGGCGAGCCAGCCGAAGTCGTTCAAGAAGTTGCGGCGCCAGCGCTCCAAGCTGTACTCGGCTGGCCACAGCGAGAAGCGCGCCATCGCGTTGCAGGCCAATTTGGAGAAGAAGACCTGTTCGCGCGGGGCCGAAGGCTCGGTTGCAGCCCGCGAGGAGCTGGTCCAAGCGGGCTTCCTCGCTCGGGCACCTCTTCGCTGCCCGACATGCGCGAGGGGATACCTTTCGGACGCCCCGTGCAGTCGGGCCAGGGGCGGTGCCACCAACAAGGACTTGCTCTACTTCCGCTGCAACGATTGGGGGTGCCACTGCTACCACAGCGTCATGAAGTTCTCGAAGATCCCGTACAAGCTGATCGGGCAATTGAGCTGCGTCCAGCTGAGGTCGCTCCTCGAATCCTATACGGACGCGGCGGGCCAGGGCAGCGCCAGCGCGCGGAAAGCTGCCAAGTTGGCATACTGCGGGTACAAAGTCGCGCACCGCCTGTACAGGTATCTGCGCGGCTTGGAGGCGGACGCAGGGGACAAGGAGAACGAGTCGATGCAGCTCGGCGGGGAGATCGAGCCCATCCGCAACATCGAGGGCGACGGCACGCTGGCCAGGAAGATCAGGGTGAGCAGCAAGAGCACGACGTGGCGGACCGAGATCGCAGAGGCGAAGAAGAGGACGATCGCATACCTGAGGCTGAAGGCATGCAGGGCGAAGAAGCGGTCCTGCAAGTTCGTGGAGCCCAAGCACTACATGGTCCACGTCCGCTACGTGGGGCTTTGTGAGCGAGGTGGCAGGGTGACCGTTGCCCCACTTCCTGTCCGCGTGGTGCCGCCTGGCACGGCGCCGCCGCCCGAGGCGCAGGACGAGGTTCTCAAGTCGGGCATCATGAACAGACTGGTGAGGAAGAAGAAGGTGTTCCTCTTCTCCGACGGCGCACTGGCCTGGCCCAAGATCGTCGAGCAGCAGAACAAGACAGGCCGCAACATCGCGCTGTCGGCGGTGGTGCACCAGAAGCGGCAGTACACGAAGCTCATTGCCAAGAAGAAGAGGGGGCAGTCCCGCCTGGCTGGCACGCAGGCAATGGACTCACGGTGGAAGTACATGAAGTCGTACATCCCGCGGACCCTGAAGGCAGCCAAGGGTCGCGCCGTGAACCCTGAGCTGCGCACATACATCACGTCGTGGCAGCGGAGGCAGGACTTGGCATGCACGGGCGCCGCGCTGTGGGAGAGCGTGGCCAGCCTGGTGGGGGCGTCGTAGCTGTGCGCAGGCCAACTTTAGACCGAGCGCCGCCTAGAGCTTCGGGGCTAGTTGTGCTGCGCGGGCGGGCTCGCCGCTACACGGGGCGGTAGCGGGGGTGGCGCGCGCGCCCCGCGCAGCATCGCTGGGCATTGAATTTGGACCGTTCGTGGCATAGCAGCACGCGCAGCCATAGATTCTATCGTCATCGTAGTCGTCGCGTCACATTTCGGGATGACGATCAAGGAAGAATGAAGATGCGATGGCGTCCGAAAGGCCCCAAGCGCCTCGGTTCAAATCCCCGTGGGTCCCCAGTGTCCTTGTTCCCTTGTTGGCAACAAGGACACTGGGGACCCACGTGTTCCTTGATGCCAACGCGCTGAGGCAGATCAAGGTCACAAAAACACTTGAAGTCTTAGCGGCCCCTCGAGGCTCACAAAGCTTCGGAGATCACCAGCGCGGTTCTTCTTAGATGCGCTCGGGGTCTTCGAATCTTTGTGATGCGCAGGGAATCGCAAAGATTTGCGGAATCTTTGTGGTTCGCAGGGGATCACAAAGATTTGCAGAATCTTTGTGATTCGCAGGGAATCACAACGATTCAAAGATCTCCAGCGCTGCATTTCGTGGCAATCTTTGTGACAGCCGAGGGCTTGATCGCAAAGATTGTGTGGAAAGGCTGCGCTCGGGATCTTTGAATCTTTATGATTCGCAGGGAATCACAAAGATTTGCGGAATCTTTGTGATTCGCAGGGGATCACAAATATTTGCAGAATCTTTGTGGTTCGCAGGGAATCACAAAGATTCAAAGATTCTCAGCGCTGCATTTCGTGGCAATCTTTGTGACAGCCGAGGGCTTGATCACAAAGATTGCGTGGAAAGGCTGCGCTCGGGATCTTTGAATCTTTGTGATTTGCAGGGGGTCGCAAAGATTTGCGGAATCTTTGGGATTCGCAGGGGGTCGCAAAGATTTGCGGAATCTTTGTGATTCGCAGGGGGCCACAAATATTCGGAGCACCGAGGGTTTCGGGGCCCAGCCCGGCACCTCCGAGGGTATCGCGGCGACGACGGCGGCGGCGCCGACGACGGCGGCGGAGGCCCCGCGCAAGCAACTGTGGCACTCGGGGCGGGGGGCCTGTCCTGAGCCAGCGACGGCAACGACGGCGACGGCGACCGCGAGGGCGGCGACGGCGATGGCGACGGCAACGACGACGAGGACAACGTCGACGACGATGAGAGGCAGGGCGTTTCCTTGGAAGGCCGCCGGTCGGAGCGACGCGGCAGGCAAGAGCGTCGGCATCGTCGTTGCCTGCGGGCCCGAACTATTGCTTCGCAAGGAGCGACGCCTGCCTCCGAATGCGGAGCACCAGACTCCGCCAGGCCGCCTCGAATCCGTTGGCTGCCCTTTGTCTTGAATATCGGCCGTCGCGGCGTCCGACGCTCTTGGGCGCGTCCACTGCGTTGCTACTGGGTCCGAAAAAGGCGGGGGAGGAGGAGGGGGGGGAGGAAGAGGATGACCATGAGAAGTTGCTGTCGGGAACAGTCCTCCGACCCAGTAGCAACGCATGGGGGGCGCAGCGACAGGAACGAACGCAATTGCAACACAGCGAGGCGTGAGACCTCGAAGTAAAACTGCAATATGGCCACCGCTGCGTTGCTACTGGGTCCGAGAGAGGCGGGGGAGGAAGAGGGCCATGATGACCATGAAAAGTTGCCGTCGGGAACAGCCCTCCGACCCAGTAGCAACACAGGGGGGGCGCAGCGACACGAGCGAACGCAATTGCAACACAGCGAGGCGTGAGACCTCGAAGTAAAAGTGCGATATGGCCACCACTGCGTTGCTACGGGGCCCAGAAGAGGCGGAGGAGGGACGAGGAAAACCATGATGACAATGAGAAGTTGCACTCAGGAACAGCCTACCGACCCAGTAGCAACACAGGGGGGGGAGCCAAACATCGGATACAGTCAACGCGCATGGTAAGGACGCGCGCCTTTACCTAGGGTACCCTTGGATCCCTTGCGTCTTCACCGCGCGCCCTTACCGCACGGTAAGGACACGCGTCCCAAATGCCCCAACTTCGGCCTCCAAGGGTCTTGCGTCCTTACCGCGCGTCCTTATGAGTCGACAGAGTCGGTTACGTGTAGGACTGGAGAACGACTGCCTTCTGTGTTGCCTCCCATCGCCTTCTCTCCCTCCTCCTCTTCCTCCTCTTCGGCTCCTAGTCGTAGTAGTAGAAGTAGTACCAGTAGGATCAGTTGTAGTACTGGTCGTGGTAGTAGCAGTAGTAGTAGTAGTAGTAGTAATAGTAGTAGTAGTAGTAGTAGTAGTAGTAGTAGTAGTAGTCGTAGCAATAGTAGTAGTAGTAGTAGTAGTAGTAGTAGTAGGAGTAGGAGTAGGAGTAGGAGTAGGAGTAGTAGTAGTAGTAGTAGTAGTACTACTTACTACTACTAGTAGTTTAGTATAGGTAGTAGTTATTTACTGCGTTAGTAGATAGTAGTAGTAGTAGATAGTAGTAGTAGTAGTAGTAAGTAGTAATAGTAGTAGTAGTAGTAGTAGTAGTAGTAGTAGTAGTGACAGTAGTAGCAGTAGTCGTAGTAGTAGTAGTAGTAGTAGTAGTAGTAGTAGTAGTAGTAGTAGTCGTAGTAGTAGTCGTAGTACTAACAGTAGTAGTAGTAGTAGTAGTAGTAGTAGTAGTAGTAGTAGTAGTAGTAGTAGTAGTAGTAGTAGTAGTAGTAGTAGTAGTAGTTCGGGCCCCCCCTCCTGGTCAGAGTCGTTCGGGCCCCTCCTCGATATGTGAGTCGTCCGGCGAGGGGCCCGAACGACTCACACACAGAGGGGCCCGAACGACTCACACCAGGGCGAGGGGCCCCAACGACGCACACCACCTGCATTCTGACCCAGGACGTGCGCACTCTGAGTTCCGTGATTCTACCCTTGTCGAACTGAAATCCTGTCGCCTTCTGTCTTGCCTCCATCGCCTTCTGTCCCTCCTCCTCTTCCTCCTCTTCGACTCCTACTCGTAGTAGCAGTAGTAGTAGTAGTAGTAGTAGTAGTAGTAGTAGTAGTAGTAGTAGTAGTAGTAGTAGTAGTAGTAGTAGTAGTAGTAGTAGTAGTAGTAGTAGTGGTGGTAATAGTAGTAGTAGTAGTAGTAGTAGTAGTAGTAGTAGTAGTAGTAGAAGTAGTAGTAGTAGTAGTCGTAGTCGTAGTCGTAGTAGTAGTAGTAGTAGTAGTAGTAGTAGTACCTCCTCCCCCCCCTCCTCCTCCTCTCCCCCTCCTCCTCCTCCTCCTCCTCCTCCTCTCCTCCCCCACATCCCTCCCATGTCTAGTACTCTATATCATTCTCTTCCTGCCTCCTCCTCCGTCCTCGGCGTCCTCCCACACCTCCTCGGGTGACAGCGCCCGCTGTGTTGCTACTGGGTCGGGCCGCGGTCCTCGCAGCTGCACGCCGCTGGCGTTGCAGTCCCTCCTCCTCCTCCCACCTCCTCCCCCCGCCTCCCCCCGCTTCCTCCTCCTCCTCCTCCTCCACCGCCCCTCCTCTGAGAGGAGGGGGGAGAGTCTCCCCCCCTCCTGCTCAAATATCCCCCTCCCCCTTCTCTTCGCACTACCCAGTTTCATCCTCTCCCTGTCTCCTCCTCTGTCCTCGGCAATGCAAACCCAACGCAATGCCATGCAATACGACGCCACACAACGCAAAGCAACGCAGCACACGACATCTAGCACCGCATATACTACACGCGTTGCTGCTGCCTCGGCACCGTTCTTTTTCTCAAATGCGATGCGTTCTGCAGCGTTGCGATAACGTGCCCAGTCCATGCGTTGAATATCCATGCGCGGCAACCCAAACCGCGCCACTAAGGCAGCATGGCGTTGGGACGTTCGCTGGCCATGGCCCCCGCCTGCTGGCCGATTGGCGCTGCAGACGGTCACGCGCCGCAGCGCGGGCACGTCTTGATGCTCGGCAATTGCTTCGAATTGCACACTACGCAGAACCGCTTGATATGCCGGCAGGATCCCTGTCCGTGCCGCACCGTGGCGTAGCCGCGCCGCCCGCACTTAAGCAGGCGGCCGCTGCCCGCAGGAATCCTGGACACCAGCTGATCAGGTGTCTGGGATGTCCTCGCTGGGCCGCTGGGATGCACGATGCCATGCTCCTTGTCTGGGCGGCCGTACTCCTTGCAGTACGCGCAGACCCGACCGTCTGCAGCGCCCGCAAGTTCGAGGCTCTTGTACGCGAGTCCGCCCTCGCCGCAGCTACGGCACCGCCTCATGTAGCAGGTCTCGTAATAGTTCGACCACGCCACTGCGACCTTCGCGGCGTGTCCGCCGCGCGCAGCACGGGGCGCCATCGGTGCCCCGTCAGGCTCGTCGTCGGCGGGGCCCTCGTCCGCGGCCTGGTATTGCTTGCCCGTGCCGAGACGCCGTCTCATTGGAATTTCTTCCCACTTACCAGAATGCGACAGTTTTTCACAGGCCGCCCGAACATTGTCCGTGCCGACGCTGGCGTGCAGCTGATCGAGGAGCTTGCCCTTATCTGGGGGCGGGGGCATGCTGAACGTCACCGACGCGTTTCGCCGCAGCGATTCTGGCTTGAGCGCCCACAAGTGCACGCGGGCGTTCCAATACCCATTATAAGGGTCATCGCCCTTAGATGTCCGATGGGTCTGCAACTCGGGAGTTCGGTTCTCGTTGAAGCCTGTCACTATCTTCTCTTCTAGCTCTTTGTACTGAGGGAACGTTGACGGAGGGTGCTGGTAGCAATGCGCCAGCGCGTCCCTCATGCCCGAGAACGAGTCGTAACAGGAACGCACGCTGGACTCGTCGTACTTCAACATCTCGTACCGTTCTCCGGCCATGCCAAGAGTCAGGATGGTTGCGCTGGAATCCCATGGCTTCTTCTTCTTGCCCAAGGCGCGCAGAACGTGAACAAGCTGCAAGTTTATGAGGTGCCCGCGCACTTTGAACGGGCCTCCGATGGACCGAATCTCTTGCTTAATATCCAGTCCTGGGAGCGCCAGCGCCATGGGCCGATTTGCTTTCCAGAATTTCACCACGGCGTCTCCTGCCTTGCTGTTTCCCAGAAACGTACGAAGAGATCTCTTGGAGTCGGCAACTTCAAAGCCACAGCGTATGTAATCAAGCCCTCGTTGCCTCGGAATGCTCGGCGCCAATGTTCATAGTTGTTTTGGGCGTGTTGCAAATCAATCGGTAGTGTCTTGGTTGTTTTCTTGAGCGCGCCCCGCCAGTACGAAACCGGTTTGGTGGTGCGCCTCTTCGTCTTCGTGCCGCAAGTCTTCCCCATACCGTCGCTGTGGAGTATGATCCTCGGCCTAGTCAAGGCCGCGAACAGCAGGGCGATAAACCTCAGTAAGAATGGTTTGAGCCCGAGGCTACGGAAGGGGATGGCGGTGAGAACGGCGACAGGCTGCGCATGGCCAAGTTCATAATTCCGCTCATCCCCCCCCGTCTGCCGAGGGCGGCGTAGCGCACAGCCACAACGTATCATAAGGACGCGCGGTAAGGACGCAAGACCCTTGGAGGCCGAAGTTGGGGCATTTGGGACGCGTGTCCTTACCGTGCGGTAAGGGCGCGCGGTGAAGGCGCAAGGGATCCAAGGGTGCCCTAGGAAAAGGCGCGCGTCCTTACCATGCGCGTTGACTGTATCCGATGTTTGGCTCCCCCCCCTGTGTTGCTACTGGGTCGGTAGGCTGTTCCTGAGTGCAACTTCTCATTGTCATCATGGTTTTCCTCGTCCCTCCTCCGCCTCTTCTGGGCCCCGTAGCAACGCAGTGGTGGCCATATCGCACTTTTACTTCGAGGTCTCACGCCTCGCTGTGTTGCAATTGCGTTCGCTCGTGTCGCTGCGCCCCCCCCCCTGTGTTGCTACTGGGTCGGAGGGCTGTTCCCGACGGCAACTTTTCATGGTCATCATGGCCCTCCTCCTCCTCCGCCTCTCTCGGACCCAGTAGCAACACAGCGGTGGCCATATCGCATTTTTACTTCGAGGTCTCACGCCTCGCTGTGTTGCAATTGCGTTCGCTCCTGTCGCTGCGCCCCCCTGTGTTGCCACTGGGTCGGAGGACTGTTCCCGACAGCAATTTCTCATTGTCGTCGTCCTCCTCCTCCTCCTCCTCCCCCGCCTTTTTCGGACCCAGTAGCAGCGCAGTGGACGCGCCCAAAAGCGTCGGACGCCGCGACGGCCGATATTCAAGACAAAGGGCAGCCAACGGATTCGAGGCGGCCTGGCGGAGTCTGGTGCTCCGTATTCGGAGGCAGGCGTCGCTCCTTGCGAAGCAATAGTTAGGGTCCACAGGCAACGACGATGCCGACACTCTTGCCTGCCGCGTCGCTCCGATCGGCGGCCTTCCAAGGAAACGCCCTGCCTCTCATCGTCGTCGACGTTGTCCTCGTCGTCGTTGCCGTCGCCATCGCCGTCGCCGTCCTCGCGGTCGCCGTCGCCGTCGCCGTCGTTGCCGTCGCCGCCGCTGGCTCAGGACAGGCCCCCCGCCCCGAGTACCACAGTTGCTTGCGCGGGGCCTCCGCCGTCGTCGTCGGCGCCGCCGTCGTCGTCGCCGTCGCCGCGATACCCTCGGAGGTGCTGGGCTGCCTGACAGAGCCCCCCTATACCCTCCTAACACTCCCTGTGGGCCCCGAACCCCCGGTGCTCCGAATCTTTGTGGCCCCCTGCGAATCACAAAGATTCCGCAAATCTTTGTGATCCCCTGCGAATCACAAAGATTCCGCAAATCTTTGCGACCCCCTGCGAATCACAAAGATTCAAAGATCCCGAGCGCAGCCTTTCCATGCAATCTTTGTGATCAAGCCCTCGGCTGTCGCAAAGATTGCCACGAAATGCAGCGCTGAGAATCTTTGAATCTTTGTGATTCCCTGCGAATCACAAAGATTCTGCAAATCTTTGTGATCCCCTGCGAACCACAAAGGTTCCGCAAGTCTTTGCGATTCCTTGCGAATCACAAAGATTCAAAGATTCGAAAGAGCGTGTTCTACCGCTGCTGGCGGAAAACCGGGGGGGGTCACTACCGGTTCGAACCCCTCCCCCCCCCCCCCCCCTCCGGAAAACCGAGGGGGGTCACTACCGGTTCGAACCCCTACCCCCCCCCCCCCCTGGCTTCATCCATGAAAAGGGGGGGGGTTCACTACCGTTTCGAAACCCCCCCCCCCCCCCCCCCTTTCTCCGGATCCGGCGCCCCGGGGGGGGTTTCACTGCCGGTCGAACCCCCCCCCCTTCGAAAGTGGTGTGGGGTGCGGGACAGTGGTGGGGGCGGTTGTTGGTGGGACAGCCGGTGAGGGGATAGCGGGACAGTGGATGGGGACAGCGGTGAGGGGATAGCGGGACAGTGGTGGGGACAGTGGGACAGTGGGACAGTGGTGGGGACGGTAGTGGTGGGGACAGTGGTGGGGACAATGGTGGGAACAGGGGGGGACAGTGGACAGTGGTGGTGACGGTGGTGGTGGGGACAGTGGTGTGGGGACAATGGGAATGAGGTGGAAACAGTGGCACAGTGGAGGGTACAATGGTGGTGGGGACAGTGGTGAAGGCGGTGGCGAGGACGGCGGTGGGACAATGGGACGGAGGTACAGTGGGGACAGTGGTGGGGACAGTGGGGACAGTGGTGGGAACAGTGGGACAGCGCAGTGGGACAGCGGAGGAGTCAGTGGGACAGTGGGGACAGTGGGGATAGTCGGGCAGTGGTTGGGGCCGTGGAGACAGTGGGGAGAGTGGAACCGTGGTGGGAACAGTTTTGGGGACAGCGGGGACAGTGCGACAGTGGTGGGGCCACTGGTGGGGACAGTAGGGGCGGTGGTGGACACAGTGGGGACAGCGGTGGTGAGGACAGTGGTGCTGGGAACACCAGTGGGGGATGTGATGCGGACGGTGGTGGGGACCGGGAGTCGTTTGTTGGCGGTGAGTAGAGGGGGGGAGGGGGGGGGGGGGGGGGGGTCGAAACTGTTAGGACCCTCCCGGTTCTTCCGGTCCGGAGAGGGGGAGGGGGGGGGGAGGGGTTCGACCGGTAGTGACCCCCCGGTTTTGCGATCGGGATGGGGGGGGGGGGGGAGGGTTGTTTTTTTAGGGGAGGGGGGGTTTTGCAGGGGGGAGGGGGGAGGGGGGGGTTCAGGAAGGTTTCCAATCAGGGGGGGGGGGGGATTTTCGGACGGGGGGGGGGGCGACCCCCGGGGTTTTCCGGAGGAAAATGTTGGCAATTTTCCACAGTAAAGCGGCGGTGGATCACGCTCTCTCAAAGATTCCGAGCGCAGCCTTTCCACGCAATCTTTGTGATCAAGCCCTCGGCTGTCAGAAAGATTGCCACGAAATGCAGCGCTGGAGATCTTTGAATCTTTGTGGTTCCCTGCGAATCACAAAGATTCTGCAAATCTTTGTGATCCCCTGCGAACCACACATATTCCGCAAATCTTTGTGATTCCCTGCGCATCACAAAGATTCGAAGACCCCGAGCGCATCTAAGAAGAACCGCGCTGGTGATCTCCGAAGCTTTGTGAGCCTCGAGGGGCCGCAAAGACTTCAAGTGTTTTTGTGACCTTGATCTGCCTCAGCGCGTTGGCATCAAGGAACACGTGGGTCCCCAGTGTCCTTGTTGCCAACAAAGGGAACACGGACACTGGGGACCCACGGGGATTTGAACCGAGGCGCTTGGGGCCTTTCGGACGCCATCGCATCTTCATTCTTCCTTGATCGTCATCCCGAAATGTGACGCGACGACTGCGATGACGATAGAATCTATGGCTGCGCGTGCTGCTATGCCACGAACGGTCCAAATTCAATGCCCAGCGATGTTGCGCGGGGCGCGCGCGCCACCCCCGCTACCGCCCCGTGTAGCGGCGAGCCCGCCCGCGCAGCACAACTAGCTCCGAAGCTCTAGGCGGCGCTCGGTCTAAAGTTGGCCTGCGCACAGCTACGACGCCCCCACCAGGCTGGCCACGCTCTCCCACAGCGCGGCGCCCGTGCATGCCAAGTTCTGCCTCCGCTGCCACGACATGATGTATGTGCGCAGCTCAGGGTTCACGGCGCGACCCTTGGCGGCCTTCAGGGTCCGCGGGATGTACGACTTCATGTACTTCCACCGTGAGTCCATTGCCTGCGTGCCAGCCAGGCGGGACTGCCCCCTCTTCTTCTTGGCAATGAGCTTCGTGTACTGCCGCTTCTGGTGCACCACCGCCGACAGCGCGATGTTGCGGCCTGCCTTGTTCTGCTGCTCGACGATCTTGGGCCAGGCCAGTGCGCCGTCGGAGAAGAGGAACACCTTCTTCTTCCTCACCAGTCTGTTCATGATGCCCGACTTGAGAACCTCGTCCTGCGCCTCGGGCGGCGGCGCCGTGCCAGGCGGCACCACGCGGACAGGAAGTGGGGCAACGGTCACCCTGCCACCTCGCTCACAAAGCCCCACGTAGCGGACGTGGACCATGTAGTGCTTGGGCTCCACGAACTTGCAGGACCGCTTCTTCGCCCTGCATGCTTTCAGCCTCAGGTATGCGATCGTCCTCTTCTTCGCCTCTGCGATCTCGGTCCGCCACGTCGTGCTCTTGCTGCTCACCCTGATCTTCCTGACCAGCGTGCCGTCGCCCTCGATGTTGCGGATGGGCTCGATCTCCCCGCCGAGCTGCATCGACTCGTTCTCATTGTCCCTTGCGTCCGCCTCCAAGCCGCGCAGATACCTGTACAGGCGGTACGCGACTTTGCACCCGCAGTATGCCGACTTGGCAGCTTTCCGCGCGCTGGCGATGCCCTGGCCCGCCGCGTCCGTATAGGATTCGAGGGGCGACCTCAGCTGGACGCAGCTCAATTGCCCGATCAGCTTGTACGGGATCTTCGAGAACTTCATGACGCTGTGGTAGCAGTGGCACCCCCAATCGTTGCAGCGGAAGTAGAGCAAGTCCTTGTTGGTGGCACCGCCCCTGGCCCGACTGCACGGGGCGCCCGAAAGGTATCCCCTCGCGCATGTCGGGCAGCGAAGAGGTGCCCGAGCGAGGAAGCCCGCTTGGACCAGCTCCTCGCGGGCTGCAACCGAGCCTTCGGCCCCGCGCGAACAGGTCTTCTTCTCCAAATTGGCCTGCAACGCGATGGCGCGCTTCTCGCTGTGGCCAGCCGAGTGCAGCTTGGAGCGCTGGCGCCGCAACTTCTTGAACGACTTCGGCTGGCTCGCCCTCAGCTGGCCCGTCCTCGGCTTGGCGCTGGTCTTCTCCAAGCGGCTGATCTTCGCCTTCAGACTCTTGATGACAGCAGCGCCAGGGCTCGGGCACGTCGCCACGGTGTGCCCCGACTTGCCGCAGCAGCTGCAGCGATGGCGCTTGCTCGGCGCCATGGCCAAGGGCGCCCCCGCCGCCGCGCGGCCGCGGCGCCTGCAGAGATGGCAAGCGCAGCGCGCTCGAGCCGAAGAAATCGCCAGATGCCTCGGGCAGGCGCGGGCGGCCACAACATAAACGTGTGATTTGGTTGTGCCTCGAACGCTCCTGCTGATCTCGCGACTCGCAGTAGCAACGCAGTGGTGGTCATATCGCACTTTTACTTCGAGGTATCACCCCTCGCTGAGTTGCAATTGCGTTCGCTCGCGTCGCTGCGCCCCCCCCTGTGTTGCTACTGGGTCGGAGGGCTGTTCCCGACGGCAACTTTTCATGGTCATCATGACCCTCCTCCTCCCCCGCCTCTCTCGGACCCAGTAGCAACACAGCGGTGGCCACATTGCACTTTCAGTTCGAGGTCTCACGCCTCACTGCGTTGCTCTTGCGTTCGCTCGTGTCGCTGTGCTGCTGCTGGTCGCAGTGACCACTGCGTAGGCGGACTCGGCGGAGCCTATGTGCATTTTGTTTCTCATTCTACCCAGGCGACCCCGATCCTCGCCCCCGAACGTACATCCTGCGAGAAAGCTCTAGGATGCCAGGCCCGTGAGCGACCACAAAGCCCTCGCGCTGACGGAGAGCGGTCAGCCCCGACCACCGCTGCGAAGTCGTGCGCTAGATGTCCGAGCCCGCCCTCGCTACCAGCCAATGCCACGTGCCGACAATCGCCCTCCCCCCCATGACTTCATTGCTCGCCTGGTCGTCAGCTTGGCATGGGCCAGTAGCGGGGCATCTCGAAGGTAGATTGCGCGCGGGCGCGCGGCGGGGCCCAGGCCGCGGCGCGCTCCGAGCTCTCATGCAATGGCTGCTCAATCCTCCTCCCCCATGCCTACTGGTGGGAAGAGCGGAGGACTGCTCGGCGACAACGCCTGCGGGCTTGGCTCGACGCCAGGCTGCGTGGCCAAGCCCTCGGCCTCGAGCATCGCCCCCAGCTCCACGGCCAGGATGTCGGGCTGGCCCTCGACAAGCGACGGCGGGGAGCCCCTCGGACGCACCTCCCTCGCCCCCACGCCGTCGATGCGGCGCCGGCTGCGCTTGGTGCTGGTGCGCGGTGCCGGCGGCCCCGTCGGGAACACGTAACTCCCGTCTCCATCTGGGCGCACGTGGAGAGCGATCGCCCCGCCGCTGGCCTCGGCCTCGGGGCTAGGCGGCGCCGCGCTGAGCATGGGGGCCCCGTCGCTGGCCTCGGCCTCGGGGCGCGGCGGCGCCGCGCTCAGCCTGGAGGGCAACTCCATGACGGAGAGCAGCTTGGCCTGCAAGGACTCGTTGCACTCGGCGATGTAGGCGTCGGCCAGCTTGTCCCCGCGCGCGGTCACGGCACGGTCGATCAAGTCCTGCTCCCTCTGCAACTGCTCGTCGAAGTTGTCGTGGAACACCTCCATGCCCTGCTTGTAGAGGTTGTAGTACTTCTTGTTGTCATTGCCCCAGTACTGCTTGTCGCGCAACCAGTCCTTCTCGATGTTGTCGAAGCTGATGCGGTGGACCACCGCGTCGGGGTCGCTGCTGGGAAAGCGAAGGTACATGGAGTGGCGACCAGCGACGCACGCGACGGTGCGCTTGAGCACCGCGAGGACATGCGCCTGCTTCCACCCCGAGAACGGCTTCATGAACAGCTTCTCAGCCTCGGCCGCGGTGATAATGGTTCGGTCATCCGCGGGCGGTTCGTCCTTCTCATCGAACTCATTCTCCGCCAAGCACCGCGCTGAGTTCTTCACGAACTTGGCGTCGTTGTACCTGGCCCTGGCGAAGGTGTCCTCTGCGGCGTCGAAGAAGGACTTCAGGTCATCGATCGAGAGATGCCACATGCCAGGGTCGTCGAGGAGAGTGCCCTCGGACGCTGTCCCCTGGCTGGACTTGAAGCCGTCCATCGACTTGCTGCGGCGCCATCCAGGGAGTAGATTACCGCCCGAGCGCGCCGCAGTGTAGCGGCCCATGGCCATGGCGAGCACGATGAAAGTGGGCGTCTTGCCGATGCCAGGCAAGCCAAAGAAGAGGAGTCCAAACTGCGATAGGAGCGGGAAGATGCACGGAAGCAACACTTCTGGCCACAGCGGGTGCAAGTCGAACACGCACAGGGGGAACGAGCGCTCAACCTTGGCGCACCCCGTTGCTGCCTTCGCTCGGTTGCGCACTGCGTTAGCAACTTTAGCCCACGGCCACCCCGCAATCTTGGACCCGCTGCTCTGGCTTGATGTTCTTCTCAATGAAGAGCCACTGCTGGTTCATGTCGTTCACGGCGGGCGCGTGCTTGTTGATGAAGTCAATGCCCTCTTCGAGCTCCTCGTCCGTGGCCTCCCATCTCTTCTTTTCGCCGTCTGTCGGTTTCGCCCGCTGCTTCTCCTCCACGCTTGCCCAATCGACGCGGTGGCCAGGGATGCGATCAAGCAACCACTGCAGGGTTTTCTTGTGGAGCCATGGGCCTTTTCTCGCTATTGGAGCATACCCAGCCCCGATCACGAGCTCCTGTGCGGTCTTCAAGGGCACCTGGTTCTGGAGCGCGTAGATCTTGACGGCGACGGCGGCGCCGTTGCCGTTGCCACCAACGACAACGGAGTATTTGGTGCCTTCGGGGAGCTCAGCGCCTGGGCGAAGAGAAGGCGGCACGTCGGTGTACGTCTGCCCCGCGATCTGCTCCATGACCTGGTCCAGATTCTCTGGCATCGGAAACTCTTCTACGACGTCGAAGAGAGACCTGGTCACCCTCACCTCGCCCAGCTTCCGCAGAGCACCGCGGGTAAAAGTGCCGACGTCGATTGGCCCGTCAATGTCCCCCGCCGCCTTGCTGGGCACGGCGGCCGCGTCCAACTCCGAGTGGGTCATGTCCTTGTCCTTCAAGGCGCCCATGGCCTCGTCGATGAGCAGCGGCATCGCGGGTCGAGCGGGCGCGAGCCTCGTCGGGCAACCACCAGCAATCCAACGACGCAGCCAAAGAGCTTGAGCCACACGTCTTTGAACAGAAGCACGCAAGCGACCGCTTATCTTTAATTTCGTGTCATCGATTGGCATAAGTTGCGCCGCGTAGCTTGCCACACATAGGTTGCGACTCATGCACGGCGCCGCTTGCACCACATACTCTGCACCATGTACGTTGCACCACATACCCTGCACCATGTAGATTGCGCCGCCTAGGTTGCACCTGTAGCTTGAAAGACGGGGGGTCGAGTGAGCACCCAAAAGGCCAGTAGGCCATCACATTGCACTTATCATCATCACAGCCACCACCATCACCATCAGCAAATTCACCATCATCATCATCATCATTACCATGTCCATCACTACCACCATAGTCGCCATCCTCAGCATCATCGTCATCATCATCATTACCATCATCACCGTCATCATCATCATCGTCATCATCATCATCATCGTCGTTTTCATCAAAAGCATCCCCATCATCATCATCATTAGGGCCTCGAATTGAAAGTGTGATATGGCCACCACTGTGTTGCTACTGGGTCCGAAAGAGGCGGGGGCGGAGGAGGATCATGATGACCATGAGACGTTGCTGTCGGGAACAGTCCTCCGACCCAGTAGCAACACAGGGGGGCGCAGCGACACGAGCGAACGCAATTGCAACGCAGCCACATTACACTTATCATCATCACCGCCGTCACCATCGTCATCATCGTCATCACAATTCATCATCATCATTACCATGGCCATCATTACCACCATAGTCGTCATCCTCATCGTCATCGCCATCATCGCCATTACCATCATCACCGTCATCATCATTGTCATCATCGTCATCATCATCATTATCATCCACGTCTTCATCAAAATCATCCCCATCCGGCCACTGGCCGCAAGTTAGGCCATTTAGTTACACTCATCATTGTCACCGCCATCACCATCATCATCATCATCAAATTCATCAGCATCATCATCAGTACCATGGCCATCATTACCACCATAGTCGCCATCCTCAGCATCATCGTCATCATCATTACTATCATCACCGTCATCATCATCGTCATCATCATCATCCTCGGCTTCATCAAAAGCATACCCATCATCATTATGACCTCGAACTGAAAGTGCGATATGGCCACCGCTGCGTTGCTACTGGGTCCGAAAGAGGCGGGGGCGGAGGAGGAAGATCATGATGACCAAGAGAGGTTGCTGTCGGGAACAGTCCTCCGACCCAGTAGCAACGCAGGGGGGCGCAGCGACACGAGCGAACGCAATGGCAACGCAGCCACATTACACTTGTCATCATCACCGCCACCACCATCATCATCAAGTTCATCATCATCATTGCCATGGCCACTATTACCACCAGAGTCGTCATCCTCATCATCATCATCGTCATCATCATTACCATCACCGTCGCCATCATCAGTATCATCATCGTCATCATCATTAGCACCCACGTTTTCATCAAATCATGCCCATCCGGCACCGGCGGTAAGTTAGGCCATCAAGTTACAATTATCATCATCACCGCCATTACCATCGTCATCATCAACTTCATCAGCATCATCATTTTCATTACCATGGCCATCGTGCCAGCATAGTCGCCCTCATCATCATCATCATCGTCATCATCATCACCATTACCATCATCGTCGTCATCATCATTATCATCATCATCGTCATCATCATCAGCATTACCATCATCATCGTCATCATCATTATCATCATCGTCATCATTATCATCATTCTCGTCCTGGTCTTTATTAACATCATCCCCATCATCATCATCATGACCTCGAAGTGAACGTGCGATATGGCCACCACTGCGTTGCCACTGGGTCCGAAAGGGGCGGGGGCGGAGGAGGATCATGATGACCATGAGAAGTTACTGTCGGGAACAGTCCTCCGACCCAGTAGCAACACCGGGCTCCTCCTCCTCCTTCTCCCCCTCCTCGTCTTCATCGTCGTCGGCGGGGTCGGCAGCACCGGCCGTAAGATAAGGCGCCAATATACACTCAGCATTATCACCGCCACCATTATCATCATCATCGCCAGCCTCATCTTCATCATAATCGCCATCATCAGCATCATCCTTATCATCAATACCACCATCATCATCGCTATCATCATGATACTCATCGTCATTACCATCATCATCATTCATACCATGACCATCATCACCATCACCGCCATGACCGTCATCATAACCGTCATCATCTTCACTATTACAAACCAATCCCAGGTGCCACAGTTGCTTGCATCGGGGCCCTCCTCCTGCAGCGACCGCAACGAGATCAACCTTTCGGCCGTCCTCGCCGCTGCTCGACGATAGCGTTGCAGTGCCTCCTCCTCCGCCGCCTCCTCCCGCATCCTCCTTCTCCTCTTCCTCCTCCTCCTCCTCCTCCCCATCCTCCCCCTCCTCCTCCTCCTCCTTCTCCTCCTCCTCCTCCTCCTCCTCCCCCTCCCCCTCCCCCTCCTCCTCCTCCTCCTCCTCCTCCTCCTCCTCCTCCTCCCCCTCCTCTCCTCCCCCACATCCCTCCCATGTCTAGTACTCTATATCATTCTCTTCCTGCCTCCTCCTCCGTCCTCGGTGTCCTCCCACACCTCCTCGGGTGACAGCGCCCGCTGTGTTGCTACTGGGTCGGGCCGCGGTCCTCGCAGCTGCACGCCGCTGGCGTTGCAGTCCCTCCTCCTCCTCCCACCTCCTCCCCCCGCCTCCCCCCGCTTCCTCCTCCTCCTCCTCCTCCACCGCCCCTCCTCTGAGAGGAGGGGGGAGAGTCTCCCCCCCTCCTGCTCAAATATCCCCCTCCCCCTTCTCTTCGCACTACCCAGTTTCATCCTCTCCCTGTCTCCTCCTCTGTCCTCGGCAATGCAAACCCAACGCAATGCCATGCAATGCGACGCCACACAACGCAAAGCAACGCAGCACACGACATCTAGCACCGCATATACTACACGCGTTGCTGCTGCCTCGGCACCGTTCTTTTCCCCAAATGCGATGCGTTCTGCAGCGTTGCGATAACGCGCCCAGTCCATGCGTTGAATATCCATGCGCGGCAACCCAAACCGCGCCACTAAGGCAGCATGGCGTTGGGACGTTCGCTGGCCATGGCCCCCGCCTGCTGGCCGATTGGCGCTGCAGACGGTCACGCGCCGCAGCGCGGGCACGTCTTGATGCTCGGCAATTGCTTCGAATTGCACACTGCGCAGAACCGCTTGATATGCCGGCAGGATCCCTGTCCGTACCGCAGCGTGGCGTAGCCGCACCGCCCGCACTTAAGCAGGCGGCCGCTGCCCGCAGGAATCCTGGACACCAGCTGATCAGGTGTCTGGGATGTCCTCGCGTGGCCGCTGGGATGCACGATGCCATGCTCATTGTCTGGGCGGCCGTGCTCCTTGCAGTACGCGCAGACCCGACCGTCTGCAGCGCCCGCAAGTTCGAGGCTCTTGTACGCGAGTCCGTCCTCGCCGCAGCTACGGCGCCGCCTCATGTAGCAGGTCTCGTAATAGTTCGACCACGCCGCTGCGACCTTCGCGGCGTGTCCGCCGCGCGCAGCACGGGGCGCCATCGGTGTCCCGACAGGCTCGTCGTCGGCGGGGCCCTCGTCCACGGCCTGGTATTGCTTGCCCGTGCCGAGACACAGTCTCATTGGAATTTCTTCCCACTTACCAGAATGCGACAGTTTTTCGCACGCCTCCCGAACATTGTCCGCGCCGACGCTGGCATGCAGCTGATCGAGGAGCTTGCCCTTATCTGGGGGCGGGGGCATGCTGAACGTCACCGACGCGTTTCGCCGCAGCGACTCTGGCTTGAGCGCCCACAAGTGCACGCGGGCGTTCCAATACCCATTATAAGGGTCATCGCCCTTAGATGTCCGATGGGTCTGCAACTTGGGAGTTCGGTTCTCGTTGAAGCCTGTCACTATCTTCTCTTCTAGCTCTTTGTACTGAGGGAACGTTGACGGAGGGCGCTGGTAGCAATACACCAACGTGTCCCTCATGCCCGAGAACGAGTCGTAACAGGAACGCACGCTGGACTCGTCGTACTTCAACATCTCGTACCGTTCTCCGGCCATGCCAAGAGTCAGGATGCTTGCGCTGGAATCCCATGGCTTCTTCTTCTTGCCCAAGGCGCGCAGAACGTGAACAAGCTGCAAGTTTATGAGGTGCCCGTGCACTTTGAACGGGCCTCCGATGGACCGAATCTCTTGCTTAATATCCAGTCCTGGGAGCGCCAGCGCCATGGGCCGATTTGCTTTCCAGAATTTCACCACGCCGTCTCCTGCCTTGCTGTTTCCCAGAAACGTACGAACAGATCTCTTGGAGTCGGCAACTTCAAAGCCACAAAGTATGTAATCAAGCCCTCGTTGCCTCGGAATGCTCGGCGCCGATGTTCATAGTTGTTTTGGGCGTGTTGCAAATCAATCGGTAGTGTCCTGGTTGTTTTCTTGAGCGCGCCCCGCCAGCACGAAACCGGTTTGATGGTGCGCCTCTTCGGCATCGTGCCACAAGTCTTCCCCATACCGTCGCTGTGGAGTATGATCCTCGGCCTAGTCAAGGCCACGAACAGCAGGGCGATAAACCTCAGTAAGAATGGTTTGAGCCCGAGGCTACGGAAGGGGACGGCGGTGAGAACGGCGACAGGCTGCGCATGGCCAAGTTCATAATTCCGCTCAGCTCCCCCCGTCTGCCGAGGGCGGCGTAGCGCACAGTCAAAACGTATCATGAGGACGCGCGGTGAGGACGCAAGACCCTTGGAGGCCGAAGTTGGGGCATTTGGGACGCGTGCCCTTGCCATGCGGTAAGGGCGCGCGGTGAAGACGCAAGGGATCCAAGGGTACCCTAGGAAAAGGCGCGCGTCCTTACCATGCGCGTTGACTGTATCCGATGTTTGGCTCCCCCCCTGTGTTGCTACTGGGTCGGTAGGCTGTTCCAGAGTGCAACTTCTCATTGTATTCAGGTTTTCCTCACCCCCTTACGTTCAGCTTTTCCCGAGATAACAAAATTGCCATCACTAGCGCAGTCAGCGTATCGAGCCCCCCCTCCCCCTTATTCCCGACCTCCTATGACCATTGGGATTACAGGTTTGTCCTCAACATCCTCCCCTATTTTCATGTTTTTTATCGACATACTCTTCCGCCCTTTTTGCCTTGTACACAAATCATGAATAGGCTCCGTAGCAAACGCAGCGACGTGGCCAACCGCCCCAACTTTGACTCGCTCCGAAGCGTCTCACGCCTCGCTGTGTTGCAATTGCGTTCGCTCGTGTCGCTGCGCCTCCCCTGTGTTGCTACTGGGTCGGAGGGCTGTTCCCGACGGCAACTTCTCATGGTCATCATGGCCCTCCTCCCCCCCTGCCTCTCTCGGACCCAGTAGCAACGCAGCGGTGGCCATATCGCATTTATACTTCGAGGTCTCACGCCTCGCTGTGTTGCAATTGCGTTCGCTCCTGTCGCTGCGCCCCCCTGTGTTGCTACTGGGTCGGAGGATTGTTCCCGACAGCAACTTCTCATGGTCATCATCCCCCTCCTCCTCCTCCCCCGCCTTTTTCGGACCCAGTAGCAACGCAGTGGACGCGCCCAAGAGCGTCGGACGCCGCGACGGCCGATATTCAAGACAAAGGGCAGCCAACGGATTCGAGGCGGCCTGGCGGAGCCTGGTGCTCCGTATTCGGAGGCAGGCGTCGCTCCTTGCGAAGCAGTAGTTAGGGTCCACAGGCAACGGCGATGCCGGCACTCTTGCCTGCCGCGTCGCTCCGATCGGCGGCCTTCCAAGGAAACGCCCTGCCTCTCATCGTCGTCGACGTTGTCCTCGTCGTCGTTGCCGTCGCCATCGCCGTCGCCGTCCTCGCGGTCGCCGTCGCCGTCGCCGTCGTTGCCGTCGCCGTCGCTGGCTCAGGACAGGCCCCCCGCCCCGAGTACCACAGTTGCTTGCGTGGGGCCTCCGCCGTCGTCGTCGGCGCCGCCGTCGTCGTCGCCGTCGCCGCGATGCCCTCGGAGGTGCTGGGCTGCCTGACAGAGCTTCCCTATACCCTCCTAACACTCCCTGTGGGCCCCGAACCCTCGGTGCCCCGAATCTTTGTGGCCCCCTGCGAACCACAAAGATTCCGCAAATGTTTGTGATTCCCTGCGAATCACACAGTTTCCGCAAATCTTCGTGATCCCCTGCGAATCACAAAGATTCAAAGATCCCGAGCGCAGCCTTTCCACGCAATCTTTGTGACCAAGCCCTCGGCTGTCACAAAGATTGCCACGAAATGCAGCGCTGAGAATCTTTGAATCTTTGCGATTCCCTGCGAACCACAAAGATTCTGCAAATCTTTGTGATCCCCTGCGAATCACAAAGATTCCGCAAATCTTTGCGATTCCCTGCGAATCACAAAGATTCAAAGATCCCGAGCGCAGCCTTTCCACACAATCTCTGTGATCAAGCCCTCGGCTGTCACAAAGATTGCCACGAAATGCAGCGCTGGAGATCTTTGAATATTGGTGATTCCCTGCGAATCACAAAGATTCTGCAAATCTTTGTGATCCCCTGCGAACCACAAAGATTCCGCAAATCTTTGTGATTCCCTGCGCATCACAAAGATTCGAAGACCCCGAGCGCATCTAAGAAGAACCGCGCTGGTGATCTCCGAAGCTTTGTGAGCCTCGAGGGGCCGCAAAGACTTCAAGTGTTTTTGTGACCTTGATCTGCCTCAGCGCGTTGGCATCAAGGAACACGTGGGTCCCCAGTGTCCTTGTTGCCAACAAGGGAACAAGGACATTGGGGACCCACGGGGATTTGAACCGAGGCGCTTGGGGCCTTTCGGACGCCATCGCATCTTCATTCTTCCTTGATCGTCATCCCGAAATGTGACGCGACGACTACGATGACGATATAATATATGGCTGCGCGTGCTGCTATGCCACGAACGGTCCAAATTCAATGCCCAGCGATGCTGCGCGGGGCGCGCGCGCCACCCCCGCCACCGCTCCGTGTAGCGGCGAGCCCGCCCGCGCAGCACAACTAGCTCCGAAGCTCTAGGCGGCGCTCGGTCTAAAGTTGGCCTGCGCACAGCTACGACGCCCCCACCAGGCTGGCCACGCTCTCCCACAGCGCGGCGCCCGTGCATGTCAAGTTCTGCCTCCATTGCCACGACATGGTGTATGTGCGCAGCTCAGGGTTCACGGCGCGACCCTTGGCGGCCTTCAGGGTCCGCGGGATATACGACTTCATGTACTTCCACCGTGGGTCCATTGCCTGCGTGCCAGCCAGGCGGGACTGTCCCCTCTTCTTCTTGGCAATGAGCTTCGTGTACTGCCGCTTCTGGTGCACCACCGCCGACAGCGCGATGTTGCGGCCTGCCTTGTTCTGCTGCTCGACGATCTTGGGCCAGGCCAGTGCGCCGTCGGAGAAGAGGAACACCTTCTTCTTCCTCACCAGTCTGTTCATGATGCCCGACTTGAGAACCTCGTCCTGCGCCTCGGGCGGCTGCGCCGTGCCAGGCGGCACCACGCGGACAGGAAATGGGGCAACGGTCACCCTGCCACCTCGCTCACAAAGCCCCACGTAGCGGACGTGGACCATGTAGTGTTTGGGCTCCACGAGCTTGCAGGACCGCTTCTTCGCCCTGCATGCCTTCAGCCTCAGGTATGCGATCGTCCTCTTCTTCGCCTCTGCGATCTCGGTCCGCCACGTCGTGCTCTTGCTGCTCACCCTGATCTTCCTGACCAGCGTGCCGTCGCCCTCGATGTTGCGGATGGGCTCGATCTCCCCGCCGAGCTGCATCGACTCGTTCTCCTTGTCCCCTGCGTCCGCCTCCAAGCCGCGCAGATACCTGTACAGGCGGTGCGCGACTTTGTACCCGCAGTATGCCGACTTGGCAGCTTTCCGCGCGCTGGCGCTGCCCTGGCCCGCCGCGTCCGTATAGGATTCGAGGAGCGACCTCAGCTGGACGCATCTCGATTGCCGATCAGCTTGTACGGGATCTTCGAGAACTTCATGACGCTGTGGTAGCAGTGGCACCCCCAATCGTTGCAGCGGAAGTAGAGCAAGTCCTTGTTGGTGGCACCGCCCCTGGCCCGACTGCACGGGGCGTCCGAAAGGTATCCCCTCGCGCGTGTCGGGCAGCGAAGAGGTGCCCGAGCGAGGAAGCCCGCTTGGACCAGCTCCTCGCGGGCTGCAACCGAGCCTTCGGCCCCGCGCGAACAGGTCTTCTTCTCCAAATTGGCTTGCAACGCGATGGCGCGCTTCTCGCTGTGGCCAGCCGAGTACAGCTTGGAGCGCTGGCGCCGCAACTTCTTGAACGACTTCGGCTGGATCGCCCTCAGCTGGCCCGCCCTCGGCTTGGCGCCGGTCTTCTCCAAGCGGCTGATCTTCGCCTTCAGACTCTTGATGACAGCAGCGCCAGGGCTCGGGCACGTCGCCACGGCGTGCCCCGACTTGCCGCAGCAGCTGCAGCGATGGCGCTTACTCGGCGCCATGGCCAAGGGCGCCCCCGCCGCCGCGCGGCCGCGGCGCCTGCAGAGATGGCAAGCGCAGCGCGCTCGAGCCGAAGAAATCGCCAGATGCCTCGGGCAGGCGCGGGCGGCCACAACATAAACGTGTGATTTGGTTGTGCCTCGAACGCTCCTGGTGATCTCGCGACTCGCAGTAGCAACGCAGTGGTGGTCATATCGCACTTTTACTTCGAGGTATCACGCCTCGCTGAGTTGCAATTGCGTTCGCTCGCGTCGCTGCGCCCCCCCTGTGTTGCTACTGGGTCGGAGGGCTGTTCCCGGCGGCAACTTTTCATGGTCATCATGACCCTCCTCCCCCCCCGCCTCTCTCGGACCCAGTAGCAACACAGCGGTGGCCATATCGCACTTTCAGTTCGAGGTCTCACGCCTCACTGCGTTGCTCTTGCGTTCGCTCGTGTCGCTGTGCTGCTGCTGGTCACAGTGACCACTGCGTAGGCGGACTCGGCGGAGCCTATGTGCATTTTGTTTCTCATTCTACCCAGGCGACCCCGATCCTCGCCCCCGAACGTACATCCTGCGAGAAAGCTCTAGGATGCCAGGCCCGTGAGCGACCACAAAGCCCTCGCGCTGACGGAGAGCGGTCAGCCCCGACCACCGCTGCGAAGTCATGCGCTAGATGTCCGAGCCCGCCCTCGCTACCAGCCAATGCCACGTGCCGACAATCGCCCTCCCCCCCATGACTTCATTGCCCGCCTGGTCGTCAGCCTGGCATGGGCCAGTGGCGGGGCATCTCGAAGGTAGATTGCGCGCGGGCGCGCGGCGGGGCCCAGGCCGCGGCGCGCTCCGAGCTCTCATGCAATGGCTGCTCAATCCTCCTCCCCCATGCCTACTGGTGGGAAGAGCGGAGGACTGCTCGGCGACAACGCCTGCGGGCTTGCCTCGACGCCAGGCTGCGTGGCCAAGCCCTCGGCCTCGAGCATCGCCCCCAGCTCCGCGGCCGGGATGTCGGGCTGGCCCTCGACAAGCGACGGCGGGGAGCCCCTCGGACGCACCTCCCTCGCCCCCACGCCGTCGATGCGGCACCGGCTGCGCTTGGTGCTTTTGCGCGGTACCTGCGGCCCCGTCGGGAACACGTAACTCCCGTCTCCATCTGGGCGCACGTGGAGAGCGATCGCCCCGCCGCTGGCCTCGGCCTCGGGGCTAGGCGGCGCCGCGCTGAGCATGGAGGCCCCGTCGCTGGCCTCGGCCTCGGGGCGCGGCGGCGCCGCGCTCAGCCTGGAGGACAACTCCATGACGGAGAGCAGCTTGGCCTGCAAGGACTCGTTGCACTCGGCGACGTAGGCGACGGCCAGCTTGTCCCCGCGCGCGGTCACGGCACGGTCGATCAAGTCCTGCCCCCTCTGCAACTGCTCGTCGAAGTTGTCCCGAGACTTCCCTTTGAATGCAGGGCTTGTTTGAGGCGCAAAACAAATAAAGTAGGTTTAGAGTAGCTCCTGAAGTAGGTCGGCGAAGTAGGTCTGCAGCGCGCCTGGCAACAGTGGTCGGCGCAGGTATCTCGAAGGGAAAGGATGGCGAAACCGATTGCCGCGAGAAACTTTCAGGGGAAAGGAATGCGACATTCATGTGCAAAAGTAGCTTTCCAGGAAAGGTTGTCGGGAACACAATATCAAAAGTAACTTGTCGGGATCGGGTCAGTCATGATATTTTCCAAACAAGCTTCTCGGGGAAATGCTGGAATGCCGCCGGCAAGGCGCGGCTTCTGCTAGCAAACCAGCCGAGTAATTCGTGAAGTGCGCTGTCTTGGGTTCTTCTGGACTCCTTCGGGGCTTATCTTCAGGCTTCCAAAGTCTTCGGAAGCGCATGGGCCAAAAGGCCAAATTCGTTCGTGTCTCGTACGATTTGGAAAGATTTCGGCTTCTCGGGGGTGTTATTGGGTGGCTCCGCGGCCACTTGGGGCGGTCTCGGAGCGGTATTTGGGTTTCTTGGAGCATGCGGGAAACAATGTTGATCCATCTTGGGCTATCTTGAACCATCTGTGAGACCGCGTTGCATTCTGCGAGGTCATGCCGGCTCTATCTTTGACCGTCTCGGGCGCTCCAGCGACCCGCCGCCCCCCCCATTGCAGACCCCGGAAGGAGGGGGGGGAGGGGTGCATCCATCCCCGAAGGGAAGACTGGGGGTTGTTGGAACAGGAAGCGCTCTAAACCACCTCCGTCCTGAGATCTGGGGGCATTGCGTTTCCCCCTTGGTCTGACCACAGCGGGAATTGGCGCATGGAGGGCGGGGCGAGGGCCGCGGGCCCGAGCAAGGGAGAGGGGGGGGGGGGGCGAGAGGGAGGACCAGGAAGGTTAAGAAGGTCAGAAACGGGAGGGTGGGGGGCTCCAGAAGGCGGGTAGGGGGGAGGTGGCGTTTCCGGGGGGAGGAGGTGGAGGGAGGCTGGAATAATGAGGGCGCGTGAAAGAGGAGAGGAGGTGGAGAGAGGTGGGAGGAGGAAAGAGAAACGGAAGGGGAGCGGCGCCTCCGTCGGGCCGGGCCCGGAGGGGCCCCGGGGGGCGGGGGGCGGCCGCGTCAGGTTTGGTTCTCGAAGAACCTAGGGCGCCAGGCGGCGGCTCCCTGCCCGCCAGCGGGGGGGCCGCCAAAAGGCCTTGTCCTGTCGCGGTGCGTTCGCTTGTCGCCCGACAGCGAAATCGCGCGTTCGATCCTCGACCCTCGGGGGGGGGGAGACCGCCCCCTTTGGGGGGCTCCCGCCTGTCGGGGGCAACCTACAAGTGTTTTGGGTTTGTTCACCTTCTGGGGGTACTTCGCAGATTCTTTTTTTGGCGCGCCACCCCCGGGGGCGACTTCTGGGAAAGGCTCGGGCAAGCGTGTGCCGATGTTTCAAGGAACCGCGCCCCCAAAGTAGGTCGGAAAGTAGGTTTGCATAATTTATTTTTGCAAAGTAGGTTCCAAAGAAGGTTTCCGGACTCCAAGAGTAGGTTTTCGGTAGCGCAAAGTAGGTTTCGGAGGCCTCAAAGTAGGTTTTAGGAGCCTCGAAGTAGGTTTCGGAGGCCTCAAAGTAGGTGTCAAACCTACTTCCAACCTACTTCAAACCTATTTCAAACCTGCGTCAAACCTACTTCAAACCTACTTCAAACCTACTTCAAACCTACTTCAAACCTACTTCACACCTACTTCAAACCTATTTCAAACCTACTTCAAACTGTTTTCGGAAGCGTGGAGGGTCAGGGATTGAAGGTAGGAGGAGGAGGAGGTGGAGGAGAATGCGGGGAGGAAGAGGAGGAGGAAGAGGAATGGAAGAGGAGGGGGTGGATGAGGAGAGCCGGGAGGAGGATGTGGAGGAGGAAGAAGAGGAGGAGGAGGAGGAGGAGGAGGAGGAGGAGAGCCAGGTCGAGGAAACGGAGGGCCAGGAGGAAGGAGGAACAGGAGAGAGGAGTAGGAGGAGTAGGACCAAGAGGATCCGGAGGATCGGGTGGAGGATGAGGGGCGGATGAAGGGAGAATGAGGGAGAAAAGGTAGGAACAAGAAGGGGAATATGAGGAGGAGGAGGAGTAGGAGGAGGAGGGGGAGGGGGGGGCGGGGAGGGCGGGGAGGATCGGGGGCAGGAGGATGAGAACATGGATGCTGCGGCTGACGAGGGAGAGGATGGTGAGGCAAGGGGGGCGATGATGGGAAGCATGATGTGATTGATGACGAGTGGCTTTGGGGAGGGCAGAGTGACCTTGGGCGGGGCGGCCGTGATAATGAGGAGGAGCCATAGCGTGTCCGAACCCCGCCGGGACACGGCGCGGGGGTTTTGCTGGGGTGGCGATTGTTGGTGGCGGCCCGGCTCGTCCAGGATTCCTTAAATTGCGTTGTTCGCCGTGCCAGTTGCTGGGGCTGCCCCAATTGATTTTTGGGTCACCCATTGTCGTGACTGTTTTTTCTGGCGGGTCGTGTTTGCGGAGGTCTTCTCCGCAGCCGCCCTCGTTAACTTTTTATGTTTAGTGCCCGAGGGTGCATCGCGCGAAAAGTGTCGCGGCCCCTGCCTGAAATGCAGCCCTGGCGCCCTTTCCATTGCAAACCTTCTTGGCGAGGTTGCCGCGGCCAGGGAACGCCCCCGGGTGCACTTGCCAGGGCTAGTTTGGCGGATTCGCT
>CAUYUJ010009506.1:15000-33963 GCA_963575745.1 Prorocentrum cordatum | reverse complement strand
TCGTAGTCGTAGTAGTAGTAGTAGTAGTAGTAGTCGTAGTCGTATTCGTAGTTGTAGTCGTAGTTGTAGTCGTAGTAGTAGTCGTAGTCGTAGTCGTAGTCGTAGTCGTAGTCGTAGTCCGTAGCGTAGCAGTAGTCAGTAGTAGTAGTAGTAGTAGTAGTAGTAGTAGTAGTAGTAGTAGTAGTAGTAGTAGTAGTAGTAGTAGTAGTAGTAGTAGTAGTAGTCGTAGTAGTAGGGGGAGGTGGAGTAGGGGAAGGAGGAGGCAGAAAGGGAGGATGGACCGAGGAGGAGGTGAAAAGGGCAGACGAAGATGAGGAGGAGGAGGAGGACGACGACGACAACGAGGAGGAGGGAGAGGAGGCATAGGGGAAGGAGGGAGGGAGCGCCGGCCAGAGGGAGCGGGGATGATGTGAAATCTGTGGAAAGGATGGAGGGAGGAGGGAAATCGGATGGAGGAGGATGAGGAAGAGGGGTAGAACAAGGTGGTGGAGGAGGAGAGGAAGGGGAAGCTGGAGTGGCAGGATGAGGAGGCCAACGGCGACGACGACGACGACGAGGACGACGATCGGGAAACAGGATATCCTCCCGCGTGGCTACAAAGAGGTGCTCTTCCCCAATCCGGGTCCCGATCACTTCGGGGCGAAGGGCGGCGACGGCGGCGAGGAGTGCGACGGGCGCTACGGGCTGCACATCTGGCCCAGGGGCGAGCACATGCTGATGGCGCTTGCCAACCGGGACGGCTCCTTTACTGGCACCATCTATCTGGACGGCTCCTCCTCCTCCTCCTCCTCCTCCATCCCGGGTATAGCCAAGACCCCAGGTAAGGGGACCCGGTTAGTGGTAGGGCCCCGGAGCCCTTTAATTGGCCAGAGTCACTAAACCACGTTTGCCGTAGCTGGTGTTTTTTCGGGTGACGGCAGTTCCGGTTCGTGGAAGGGGGGGGCGTCCCCCAGTACACATCACAACCAGGTCCCACTAAACCCAGTCCTGCCAACGCCCGACCTTCCTCTCCTTCCCCTATCCCAAGGCGGGGATTTATTCTCAACGCTCCGCGTACCCTCACCAGCCCATTTGGAAACCCTGCGCACGACAGCCGCCGGGGCAGGGGAAGAGACTATCAGAGTGGAGCATAGCGGGCAGCCAGGGTGAACAGAGAGATCTCTGGGAGCAAGTGGGCAGCCCTGTAGGGCCTCTTCGAGCCATCCCTGGGGCCCGCGTGGGGGCGAGGGAAGGAGAACGAGGAGGAGAGGAGGAAGAGGAGGATGAGGAGGAGGACGGAAACGACGACGACGACGACCACGACGACCACGACGACGCGGAAGGGGAGGAACAGGAAAAGGAATATGATGAGGGTAAGGACGAGGACGAGGACGAGAAGGAGGAGGAGGACAACGAGGACGTGGACAGAGCCCTCAAAGTCGCCTCTTGCAGCCCTCTTGGGACTCTTTTGGACGATCTTGGGGTCCTGTTGGGGTTCTTGTGGATGGTCTTGGGGCTCTCTTGGGGCCCTTTTTGAGCTCTCTTGGGGGTCCCTCGGCAGCCCTGGAGGGCCTCTTGGGGCCATCTTGGAGGCCATCGATCAAACGGGGCGGGGTCGTAACATTTGCCTCCCTCCCCCCCCCCCCGGGCCAACAAAATCGCCTCTTAGGGATGCTCTTGGGACGCTCTTGGGCCGATCTTGGGCGCTCGTGGGGCTGTTTTGGCGGCCTCTTGGGCCCCTCTTGGGCCTCCCCTTCTCCTCCTCCTCCTCCTCTTCCTCCTCCTCCTCCTCCTCCTCCTCCTCCTTGGGGGCCCCTCTTGGGCCCCTCTTGGGGCCATCTTGAGGCTTCAAACGCGCATCGGACGCGAAGAGGCGAGAAGGCAAACATCATCGAAGTCGATTCGGTTTTGAAAGGTTTTGGCCCCCTGGGGGGGGGGTCCTGATGGGGGCTCCAGGAGCACTTGGAGCCGTCGCGTGGCCCTCGTCGGGCCTCTTGGAGGTATGCCGGAAGCTATCTTGATCCATCTTCGGATATCTTGAGCCGCCTTGGAGGCCATTTTGAGCATCGGAGGCCTTCTTGGAACCATCTTGGGCAATCTTGGGCGCCCTAACCGATCACCCCCCCCTCTCAAAAAAAACAAAAGGAGGGGAGGTGGAGGGTACCCCACCCCGAAGAGAAGAGGGTGTTTGAAAGAGGAAAGAGAAAGAGAGAGAGAGAGAGAAAGAGATCGGTAGACCGCCTTAGCCCGAAGAGCTGGTGGGATTCATAACCACCGCCTGGGGGATGGAGCTTCGGGAGCCCCAGCTGGCGGTGGATATGGATTTTCTCTGGCCTTGGGGGGCCTCTCGTCCTCCTCCTCCTCCTCCTCCTCCTCCTCTTCCTCCTCCTCCTCCTCCTCCTCCTCTCCTTCCTCCTCCTCCTCCTCCTCCTCCTCATCCTCCTCCTGGGGGGGCAGCTATGTATCCATATCCATTATCTGCCGAAACCTCCGAAACTCGATGTCCCCAGGCGGCGGTCACGAGTAAGTCTCCGCCTCGCACCATGCTGCATCGCTCGCTCCACCCCGAGGATAACGAGGGCGAAGGGGAGTCCTTCGCTGCCATGGACGACACGGAGGAGGGCAGGAAACGGTGCGAGTCGTTTTGCAGCAGGCAGCAGGGAGGAGGCGGAGGCGGAGCGGCGGGAGGTGGAAGGGAGGGGGGAGGAGGAGGAGGAGGAAAAGGAGGAGGAGGAGGAGGAGGAAAAGGCATTTGGCTGTAGTCCATGGGGTCTTGGGGGCAGCCCACACGGCCGAAACCCCGCGCGGCCGCAGCTCTGCCCGCACCGTTCCCTGGGCCAGGGGGAGGCCGCTGGCATCGCCAACGCGCCGCTATCGAGGCCTGGGGAAGCAGGCCGGCACAAGCGTGCCCGACGAGTACCAGCTGCGGTTCGATTATTGTAGTGGCCTCCGGCCAGTGCCGCCCATCCGGGGCGCTTCCGTTGCTGCCGGAAGCGCACTATGGCGGTCATGACCGGCGACGACGGCGAGCGGTGAGGATGATGGTTCGGAACAGAATCGGATGGGCCCGCAGTGTCCTGGAGAATTTCGTTTCGGATTTCGAAGGGAATTTCGTGCGGATTGTTTTGGTCAGGAATGAAGACTAACAACATCTATGCGACATGCACTTCATTTTTCGTTCGCCGTTTCGGGGTCTTGCATTGGCAGAGATCCACGCAACAATTCGCAGCAACGCGTCTGCAAGGTCGGTGTTGTGACGAGGGGGAGCAGCCCGTCAGTTGCTCCAGTGGGACCAGAGCGCACAGCAGTCGCAACGTGCAGATCGAGAAAACGGTGACCAGGCGCACAGCATGGCATGTGAATGGCAGAGCAAGGTTGGGGTTGCGACTGTGGCATGTCTGTTCTTGGGTGGCCGTGGTATTGAGACAGTAGCAAAGCAACAACAATGCCAAGAGGAGGCGTGGAGCAAGCGCGGCAAGACGGCCGCTTGCCAAACCAAGGGAAGCCGCTCCAGTCAAAGGCGCGACCGCCGAGCCACGGGAAAAGAAGACAGCCCTGCCGAACCAGACAAGAACCTCGCAGCGACAAGGGGCATTGCCAGTTGAAAAAAGCAGGCATGGAAACTCAAAGAAGAAGTTGTGCCAGCATTGCGACAATATGCGGAAGTGCGCCTGGCATGGGAGGGAGTGGGCCCCGCCAGCAGACCATCGACAAACGCGTGCTTACAAGGGGCGTGCCAACCAGAGATCCACGGCACTGGCGACAATGGCGGTGGCAGCGTCTCGGACAGACAAGCCGGGCGAGGGGATTCAAGATGGATTGGGCACGTTGCAGCACGGACTGGCGCAACTAAAACACCTCTCCGAGCAGAAGGCCGAAACCTTGGCGAGGCTAACAGACATACCCGAGAAGTTGAAACAGACACAGCGACACCGCAGGCAATGGCTTTGGTTTAAGAGCAAGCACGGGAATTGAAGTACCAGGCGGACGACGCACGGACGCACATCGGATACATAGAGGGGGGGGATCGCAGAGGAGACCAGCGACACATTACCGGGAGTATAACGTGGATCAGTTCTCCTGGAAGGGATCGCAGAGGGAACCGCCCCATCATCACCGACAGCGCCAAGCTCGGAGTTACAGGCTCCAGCAGCAGAACCAGCAGATGCAGTTCCAGATGCAGGGGATGGCCGCGTGCATGTACCCAAACCAGATGACGCAGGCCTCCCCGCCGCCGGCTGGGCCATGCCCAACGCAAGGGACAGTTGCAGGGTTGACTCTGCCGCCAGTGATGGACGCACAGCGGGGGGCTTCATTGGCGGCGACGCACGTAGCGATCGGGGCCCAGCCAGCAAGCGCATCAGCTCCCCAGGCATCCAGCGAATGGACGGCAAAGACGGAGGACGATGGTCACCCATCACCGACGAAGATGTGGGCAATTTGAGACAAGAGCAACTGACGCAGTGGATCGACCCAGCGATGACGCCAACACAGCGAGGCGCATTACAAGAGCATGCGCCTCCCAGGCCCTTCGCAGGACCAGATGGAACCAGTCTATCAAGCGACGCGGGGGGGGGGGGGCGGCAAGGGCGGCGGGGCAAGGGCGGGGTCCAACAACAAGCTCGACAACAATCCAGCGACCCACAAGTATCAGATGGCAGAGGAGGGGGCGACTATTCAGGATACCAGAGCAAATGCAGGCATGATAACGTATGCCAAGGCCAAGTTGCCCGTTGCATATCGAGCCTGCGTGAACCACCATGGCATCCAGCAGCAGCTAGACCGAGCAGGATGTCTCGCAGCACAGTTGTTGGCATATGAGTGGCAAACACATGGAGGAAGTGGCGAAAGAAGAGGTAGCGCCGCGGCGCGTGCCATTGGTGGCCCATCCTCCAGCAGAATCACGCGCGCAACGCCAAGTGAACGATCAACCAGAGGGCTTCCATGGAAGGGCCAAGGAGATGTCTCCAGGGGGGGAACTTTCAAAGCAGGGTAGACGGGCGCGTGTTGAGAACGTCCGTTGCGCGCAGGTAAATGACCTACCTCAGTGATCGCGCCCTCCTTCCAGCGCGGCGAAGCACGCACGACGTCCGATTGGTAACGCAAGAATAGGCAGCATACTTGGGCGCGCAGAGAACGGCGAGACCCGCGGGCGCAAGGTCGGAACGAATTGCCGTCGAGGGGATTCCAATCAAGGTAAGGAGGGCCAGATTTTTCGAAACACTCATAAACTGCAGATGCGTCCACAATGCAGATGGCCATGCGCAGCGAGAGTGAGCGGCAGCCAGCGAGACGCGAAATTAAGAGGCCACCGCGTGATCAACGACAAGCACGGGAAGATGGGCGCCAGCTGAAGCGACAGGCGGGAGATATACGATAGGCAGAAGGGTCCACAACATGCGCTGGCTGGTTCGATGCAGTGATGTGAAGAAGTTGCGTCGTCGGAGATCCTGTTCCACCCAGTCATCAACCCCGCGACGAAGCCCGAGTGCACCTCGAGGAACCGAGCGCGCCAGATATGCACGCGAGCTTGGCGCGAGGCGGCGGCGGCCAGGAAGGGGGTCGATTCGACGGCCCATTCGACGACGCGAGCGCAATCTCGAATTGCGGTAGGAGGCAAGTGGCACTGCAAGGATTGAGCTGGCGACAGAACACGACTGATAGGGCAGGGTGGCAGGGGGGCGGGCGTCGCTGGAGGGGCCGAGCCAGACCCTAATCCAGACTACACGCATGCAATCACGCCGCCTCCAATCTCCCCGAGGGAGGGCGCCGTGACATCGGGGGCGACGGCGAGGACAGATGAGCCGCGGAGCGAAACCTCCGCCAAGCCCTTGGACCAGCCCACGACGCCAGCAATGGTGGAGGTGCAAGGGGGCAGTTGGGAAGCCGCCGCGCGGGCGTGGGCTTCCGCGGCCGCGCGCGCGTCGATTTCGCCGGCGAGATCGAGGACGGCGACCAGGCGAATTTCGGCGGCACTGATAGGGTTGAAATCGGCGACCAGACGGCCGCGGGGCATCGCCCCTGCAGAACCACCTGGGCACTGAAGCCAACGACCCCAGCGATGGGGGAGGTGGGTGGGGGCATTCTGGAGGCCGCGGCGCGGGCGAGACACGCGCTTCTGCGGCCGCGCGCGCGTCGGTCTCGAATGTGGAGGCGCAGCTGGCGGCCGGGCGCGTGGCGAGCACCTGGGGGCGCGTCGCGCGGGGGTCCAGCGACGTGCGATTGTTCTCATGAGTACCAGGAGAGCCAAATTCTAGGCCCACAGATGAATGCGCGGCATGTCAGGCCTATCCAAAAGGCCACGGTGCACCCGGGACCTGTTGTTAATCCCCTGAGGGGTCGGCCCCGCTCTGCGGCGCGCCAGCGGACCCCGGGGGGGCCTGCGCAGGGGCGCCGGGCCCCCCGCGGCGCAGCCAGACGGCCGCGTTGACACCAGTGACCACGGGAACAGATGCGTCCTAGTTTGCGCAGCAACCCGCGGCAAGAGCAGGGGCTCGCAGCCGCGACAAGCAGCGCGCGCGAGGGCGCAGACAGCCAGCGAGGCCAATTGCAGGACAGGGACCAGGGTAAGCAAAGTCATGCCCTAGGGCCCCCGCCATCCGCGCGAGAGCCGCGCCCCCCCCGGGGGGGGGGCTTCAGACGCCACGAAATAGTCGCGCAGGCAAGGGCGAGAGGCGGAGAGGAGATGGAAGATGACCCCGCGATGCATGCGTCTTTCGATTTTCAGGAAAGCCCAGCACAAGCCAGGGAGCGCTAGCGCGACGCTGTTGCCCTGGAAAAGGGGGCGACGACCCGGGGGTCACGGAAACGCGGGGCCATTCGCAACGGTGGCCATGCGTCTTGCGTCAGATGCCGATGAGGCAGGGCCAGGATGCGAACGCGGGGCTTCGCTTAAAGGATCCCATTGGCAAGACAGCCAATGGTGCGCGCATGTGCTTTCTTTCAAAGCTCAACGTCGCGGCGCTTGCCCCGAATCCGCGCATCCCCATTGTCCGCTAGACTTTCCCGCGTAACTCGCGTCTGCTGCAGCGCGCGCGCCGCGCGCTGGACTGAGGGCCGAGTGCGCGCGAGCGTTCTGGGAGGAGGCCACTGAACAAGTGGTTCAGAAGTACGTAGATTTAGAGGGCGGGAGCACGCGCGAAGGTTGGCGTCGAAGCGGGGTTCGTCGGCGGCGGCGCTTGAGCGGGGGGGGCCCGCAGGACCGGGACGTGCTGGGCTATTGATTCCAGGAGTTTGCAGCGAGCGCAGCCTTGCATGCTATGGGCGCGCCAGTGCCCCGCGCCCTTGCGCGCGCCGTCGCGCGCAACGACGGCGAACGCAAACGTCGCTTGGACTGCGCGATGACGTCGCGTCAAGGAATGCATGCCGCCAGAGAGGTCAGCTAGCATATGGCATGACTTCGACAACGCCACGGCGCAGCCAGGCCGCCGCCCCGCGGAGGCGAGCTCTGCGCTGGAGGCCATTGTCCGACCGCCGAGGGGCAGGGTTCTAGGATTCAATGCCGGCGCGCTCCGAAATCCTGGAGCTCGCGCGAAGTTCCACGGCGCCATTAGGCAGATCCCGAGCGTGTTATGGGAGACTGATGCGAATGACCACCCCGAGGACATCCAAGAGCGGGCTTCGAACCAGGAAAAGAAGCTCAAGCCGTCATGCGTGTCCGAAGGGTCCAAGATTTGGATTGCCGCTCGCAGGGGGGCCAAACGCGTTCTCGGTAAAAACGAGACCCGGTAGGAAGTGTTTGCGGAGCGCAGAATTTTGCGCCGATTCGTTGACGGGCTGAAGACCGGCGACCGAGCATTGATGAGATGGTGCCCGAGGACGAGCCAGGTCTGCCCTGGGCAGGTAAGGAGATGGATCGCAACGAATTCTGGGGGCAGGAATGGGAAAGGCGTCGCCGCCCCGGCAGAAGCAATGACAATTATTACGTGGACAACTTTCCCATTTTTTGCCCGGGCCCAATTCCGCGCGGGCTCGAGGGGAGGCATCGGCGCCCAGGAGATCGAGGAATACCATGCAATCGAGGCCCAGACCATGGGCTGGATGCGTTTTTGGGCGGGCCGATTTTTCTGGGCATGGAGCGCGGAAGACCCGCGGGAAATAAGAGCAGATGCACTTGCCGTGGACATGCAGCCATTTATGTTGATGCCCGGGAGTTTCTCTCGCGTTCTCGCCAGCTAGACAGGGGTCTTCTTCGTGTCAAGGAGGTAGAGGGGTAAGAGCCCATCGACGAATGAAACCACCTAGACGGTGCGCAAAGGTTTGCTGGCTCGCCAGGAATAGCATGCGCAATGCATTGCATGAAATACGAGGGGTGGAGGGGGCGACTGGCAGAGGCCCCAGAGATTGCGCGGGCGCATGTCGCCGCGGCAGGGGCAAAGACTTCGGGCGAAAGGGGAAGAGGGGAAGGGTGCTGATATAAACCCATCAGGGAATACAGAGGATGTTTCGAGTAAGAGCAGCGAGTAAAGTGCCGATACTATGAATGCTGAATCCCCAGGGTATGTCATGTTGTTTCGTCGGACATAGATGAGACAGACTAGTGGGCCCGACAATTGCTCGATGACTTTTTGCAGGTCAAGTCGGCTGATCTTGCAGCTGCGTGCGATGACGGTTGCGGCGCATGGGACAGGCAGGCTGCTGCCGCCCAGAGTAATGTGCCTTTGTGCAGCGCCATCTCCAAGGGGCACGCAGTCGATCACGCAGTCGATCTCCTGTTTGCATCGCTCGCGGCCGCCGAGGTTCGGGATCGGGGGGGGCAGGAATATGCACTTGTGCAGCGCCATCCCCAAGAGGCACCATAGATTTCTCAGCCAGTACGCAGTCGACCTGTTTACATCGCTCGCGGCCGCCGAGGTTCGGGGAGTGGGGCGGGGGCCATGCCGGTCCATGCATGTCGCGGCGATTCTCATCAGGCAATCCTGGAACGCGACAACAGTGGGCAAAACAGCCAGCGGGAGCGAGCTTCATTGATCTTGTTGCTGCTTTCTGCTCCATCGTAAAACAGGCAGCATTCCAACTCCCACGAAAGATGGAGTCACTGGAACATGCGCTTGGCTCGCGACGATGGAAATCTCCATTCTTGAGACAGGGAGTCCAGGGGCAGCTTGGATCCCCCCCCAGGCCCTGCTTACCGCGCGCGCCGAGACGTTGCATATGCTCGCATTGCTGCAGGTACCAGTCAGGATCACAGTGGAAAACGAAGCTCACCAGCAAGTGGGCGTTGCCAACCACAGTTTTCCATCCTGGATCGATCGGAGCGGGGGGGGGGCGTGTTTTTTTTTTTCGTTTGAACTTTAATTCTCGCGTTCTCCGAAGTATCGATCGACCTTCAGGAAGCGATGTCTCGAGAACAGCTTGTGTGGATCTCCCCTCAGAAGACCCGCGCCTTCTCACAGGAAGAAGATTGGGTTCGCAGTGCAATTGGAGTTGCGTTCGTTGACGATATATCGACCCTTTTGACCAGCACGTCGGACAGCTTGCAAGCGAGTGCCATTAAACACGAATGGCGCGTTTGCCAAGCTGGTGGTGAAGAGAGAACATCAGATCAACATGGGCAACGCGAAAATGCTTATGCGCGTTCGCGATGAAGGGCAAACCTGAAGTTTGCGGCGGCACCGCCAGTCATCCCACTCCACAAAAATACCGATGCACGTGGAGTCTTCAGGAACTTTACGGATGGTTTGCTGGCGTGCGACGCGGGGGGGGGTTAATGCTGCCCTGGAGAATGGGGCGAAGCAGCGCCCCATTGCCACGCGCGGATGCGCCTTGAACCTTGGCCGCAGGAGCGGCGCCCCTGAGCTTGTGGCCAGCGGGGGGAATGTAGCGACGCTAGGTAGAGTGCCGGTGCAGATTGTCCTCGCAATCCCGCGCCTCCGCTTCCCCCCCCCGCGCCCCCACGAAGGCGGCGCCAATCGTCGCGACGCTCTTGGACAGTGCGTGGGGGGTCCCAGGAATGCGGCTCCAGCTGGTGCCCCGGGATGATTTGCGGCCTGGGACTTGGGCGCCACCGGCGAACCCCGTCAGGGATAATGGCCCCCTTTTCTGGATGGTGATGACCGCGGGAGAACCGTGCCTATTTCGAAGGCCAGTTACTTCAGCTCGCAGAAGTGTCTGGACGCAGCGGGGCGAGGAATTGGCGAGAGACGTTCGGAGAGATAGGCCCAGGGAGCTGCGAGTTGACAAAGAGGAACAGGATCCGCTTGCCCGTTCTACTGAGAACGGGAAGGAGAGGGAGTCTAGGACGCTGGAAACACACCTCGCGCGAATCGCGGCTGGGCAGGAACCAAATGCATCCCCTCATGCGAGAAGCGAGGGCCCAGACATCCAGCGGCACCAATTTGTTTTGGTGCGTGGGCCCCGGATGTTGGGGGAAACCGTCGATAGAACGGGTTTAAGAGCGTTGGAACGAGGGCCTGACACGCCGCCAGTTGCGCAGCCTCTCTGGCGCAAATGTTGTCATGGCAGCGGAGCTGGTCTTGGCCAGCTCCCGCAAGGCGACCCTCCCGCGGCAGTGGGCGCTGGCCATTGCCCGAGCCTCTGCAGACGGCCAGCTGGGCGACGGATCCACGGCGAGAGGCGCGACGCAGCCAGCGGGGCCGAGGCCGCGCAGACGAAGGGCTTCGTGACCCTCGCAAGCGAGCGAATCGAGGCCTACGGGGCCATAGGATTGCACGATCGATAGGATCGACGATATGACGGAGCCTGGCGTTGAGCGGCAGGGCGCAGGACGGAGGCCGCCGACGTTCGGCGGCCAGGGGGAGCACTGGACGGAGTGGTCATTCGCGACGGGGGCGCACCTGGGCGGCCAGACAGCACAGGAGCAGAAACTACTGGAGGCGGCCGAGCAGCGGGGCGATCCCGACATCAGCACGGCGGAGACGCTGCACAGGCTTGGCGCAGAGGGAGTCGCGGCCACAAGGAAGACGTTTTTCTCGCTGGTCATGACTGCGAGGGGCAGCGCGCAGATGCAGATCAGAAGCGTGGAGGACCAGAACGGCGCGCTGGCGCGGCGAGCATTCGTCAAGAGGTACGAACCCGCGACGGCCATGCGCGCGCAGAGCATCATGGCTGCGATTCTCAACGTGAAGCCGTTCCCTTCAGACTTGTCGGGGTTCGAGCAGCACCGCGCTGACTGGGGGCGGGACATCAGGCGGTGCGAGACGGCGTCTGGTGAGGTGTTCAATGCGGGCATTAAGAAGAGCACCTACTTGCAGAAGGCGCCGAAGAACATCCGCGCGATTTTTCAGATTCAGAGCGAGAGGAGCTACAACGAGCTGGTCAGCAGCGCGATCCAGTACCTACAGGCGGCGACGGTGTACAAGGACGGCCACCAGCAGACATGGGCGGCACCACAGAGCCCAGGGGGAGACGGTGGCAAAGGAGGTCGCCCAACAGGAGCCATGGAGGTGGACGCGCTGACGAGGCAGCATCCCAAAGGCAGGGGCACGGGCGACAAAAGCAGGGGCAATGATGCCAAGGGCAAAGGTATGGACCAGAAGGGCAAGGGCGCGGATCCCATGGCGAGGGCAGCCGCAGCACGTCAACCAGCATGGAACACGACAAGAGTACCTGGGGCGAGGCTGCGCTACAAATGCGGCCAGAGGGGACACTGCGCGAGGGACTGTTGGCACCGACCGGAGAACCCAACTTACGACACGGGCAAGCACACAGGCAAGAAGGGCCAGGAGGGTGGAGTCGGCGAGATCACACTAGACGGCTGGAGTAAAATCAGCACATCGCCACCGAGCAGCCCAGCACCGTCGACGGCAGGCCCATCAGTTAGTCAAGCTGGGGTTCGAGCGGCCACCACGATAGACGAGTACGCGACGGAGTGGGAAGAGGGCCTCATCTTCGCAGTGACGAAGCACTAGACGCCAAGAGAGGAAGGTCTACAGCATGATGGAGGACGGACTGCGGCGCGCGTTCTGGATGCTGACAGACAATTGTGCGGACGAGCGCGTGCGCGGGCAGGGGGGCTTCCCATGCGCGGAGATCAAGCCTGGACGGAATCCCAACCCGACGGTCGCCGACGGTGCCCCGCTGAAGCACAACGGCTCGAAGACGGTGGCGCTCTACATAGCAGGCGACAGGCGCATCATCATGGAGTTCCAGGCCAGACGCGAAGCAGCCCATCATGCGCGTGGGCAAGCTTTGCAGCAGGATGGATAACAGAGCCGCATGGTATGACGGCAAGGGTGAATCTCTGAAGCACGAGACGGCAGGACTGGTCAATTTCGCGAAGATAAACAACCACTACGCTCTGGAGTGCTGGACCAAGGTGCGCGACGACATGGAGGAAGCACGCAGGGAGATGACGCCAGCTGCAGCGGCACGACCAGGAGAAGAGGACGTATACGGTGCCGCAGTTCAGCGAGCACAAGTAGGAGGACCACGACAACCACAACCAGGAGAGCAGCCGCAACACGTTGCATCACGAGGAGCGGCGGGTGCACTGGCGGACGCGCCAGCAGAAGGCCCAGTGGCGGTTCCTGATGATCGCGAGACCAGGCGACGGCCAGCGGTCTACCTGTACCTAGAGAGCCAAGCGCGGAGGAGATCGAGAGGCACGAGCTGACGCACTACCCAGCGGAGCCGTGGTGCGAGATCTGCGCCCAGGCGAAGGCAAACGACTTAGCCCACAAGCAGAAGGACGGGCGCGACGAGCTGATCCCCTGGCTGAGTTTCGACTGCGGCCAGGCGGGCATCGAAGGGGACCCCGTCAACTTGGAGTTCGTGGTGGGCAGCGACGCTTCGACATGGGGCATCTGAAGCACAGTTATCATCCAGACGAGTCGCAACGACGCCTACACAGTGGCATCAGCAGCTTCATGGATAGCTGAACTCGGATGTGCGCGAGTGGAGCTGCAGGCAGGAGGAGAAGCAGAGTTCTCGTTCATCACGGCGGTCAGGGCCAGGGCGATCAAGGAAGGCATCTGCGAGACGATCTTCACGCGGCAGTCGGAAAGGCACAACAGCCGAGCGAACGGCAGGGCCGAGAGAACCAAGCAGACAGTGAGGAAGCAGGCGAGGACGCTGATGCTGCAGGTCATCAAGAGGCTGAACCACGACCTCTAGCCCGACCCCCCGTTCCTCACGTGGCTGCAGAGGCACGCAGCGTGGCTCTACGAAAGGTGCATGGTCAGGGGGGGCACCGACCTCACGCCGTACGAGAAGACCCACATGCCAAAGTACCAGAACTGATCGTGGCAGTCGGCGAGGCGGTGATCTGCAGGAGGCCAGAAGCGCAGGTCAACAAGCTGGAGCTTTCGTGGCTGGAGGGCGTCTGACAAGGACGCGACGCGAGGGCGGGGGAGCACCTGGTCGGAACGCCGACGGGGGCGCGCAGGTCACGGGCGGCGAAGAGGAAGGTGGAGAGCCGACGCTGGGACATGGAGCTGTTCGACAAGATGAAGTGGACGCCCTGGGAGCCGACGCCAACGAGAGGGAGACCACCGACGCAGAGGTCGCTGCAGGGGCCGATCCTGCTGGGGCCGTTGCCGAAGCACCTGGACTCAAGGGCAGCAACGGCAGCAGCAGCACCAGCAGCAGCCGCAGCCGCAGGAGTTGGAGGAGGACCGCAGCCGGCGCCCCAACAGCCGGCAGCAGCTGCAGCCGCAGCAGCGGCAGCACCCTACGACGACGTGGACATGGACAAGAGGCGGCTTGAGGCGAAGAGGCCCAGAGACGAGGAGGCAGGTCCGTCGGCCCCGAGGACGACGCCGCCACAGCCAGCGGGCATTCCGCTGGCGGAGAGGAGCCCCAAGCGAGAACGTGACGGCGGCGAAGGAGGCGAAGGCAAGAAGTCCAGGATCGACGCCATCCAGATGGCCAACGCGGCCAGGGAGATGCGCGAAGAGCCGAAGGTGGAGGATGAGGAGACGCATGCGCTGGAGGGCGACTTCACAGAGGCAAGGAAAGAGCACTTGGATAAGATCGCAGGTGATGGTAAGCAGATGGTGAAGGTGATCCCGATCGACGAGACGACGTCCAGGGTGATCCCGATCAAGGTGGCCCGATCAAGGTGATCCCGATCAAGGAGATCGCCAGGTGATCCCGATCAAGGTGATCCCGATCAACGAATTCATGACAGGGAAGTGGTTCGGCACCTACCATGCGGACGGCAGCAAGAAGAGTCGGTGGACCACGAGGGTTTTCGAGCAGCAGATGCACGGGCATGAATTTCGTGGCCACGACCCCCTCGCTTCCACACCTGAAGGTGATGCTGGTCAACGCGGAGATACACGACCACGCGGTGGCGCTCGGCGTCTGCAGCGGGGCTATCTGCCAGGCGCCGCTCACCGAGGACCGCGCCTTCCCAGAGCCACCGCCAGAAGCTGGAGTACCTGGAGGACATGTATGGGAATCTCTGCGTGCAATTCCTGGGCTCGAAGGGGCGCCGCAGGCTTGGGGGGGCCACGGCGGGACAACCGTCGAGGAGCTGGAGATGGTCAGAGGTCGCTACGACGGGTGTCCCTTCATGAAGCTGAGCAACAAGATGAAGGCATATAGACATGCCGACGACTTTCTGATCACGGGGCCACGCGACGAGGTCGACAATCTGCCGGAGGTGATGCGCAAGAGGCTGAAGCTGTCAGACGTGGCGAAGCTCACCAAGAAAGGAAGCCAGGCGTCGTTCGTGGGCACGCAGGTGGAGAAGGTCGAGGGCGGCTACGCGATCAGTGGCAAGACGAGCTTGATCGATGATATGTTGAAGGAGCTGGGCCTTGATAGCGCTAAACCAGCAGCGTTGCCCGAGACCAAGAACGAGGTGAACATGGGGGGCGACGCGGTGAAGCTGGACGCGGCTGGACATAGCCGCCACAGGGTACGCGTGGGGAAGTTGCTGCATTTGGCGAGCAACCGTCCCGACATTCAACGCGCAGTTGGAGTCCTAAGTCTGCGCATGTCGGGGCCGACGGAAAAGGACTTGAGGAGGTTGAAGAAGATGTCTCGGTACCTGGCGGGCACCCGCGACTACAGGACGCAGCTGGTTCCTAACGAGGGGGGCGTTGCAGTTCAGTGCTGGGTCGACGCCGACTGGGCCGACGACTAGGCTGACAGGATCTCGACAAGCGGAGGTGTACTGCAGTACCACGGGCGCGCCATCCTGTCGTGGTCGAGGCGCCAGGGCTGTGTGGCACTGAGCTCGGCGGAGAACAAGTTGTACGCTTTGGACTCAGGAGCAGCGGAAGTGCTTGGACTGGCGTCGCTGCTCGATGAATGACAAGAGAAGACAGTGCCGTACGTGATGAGCGATAGCAGCAGCGCCTTGCATATCGTGAATAAGAGGGGACCTAGAAAGATGACGCACGTAGAGATCCGTTTCCTGGCGCTGCAGCAGTGGAGAGAACAGGGCAGGCCCAACACCGGAAAGGTGTACTCGCGAGAATCCGAGCGACATGATGACCAAGCCAACGCCGAGGGAGAAGCTGAAGAAATGCACGAAGATGGTCGGATTGGTGCGCTCGTAGAGGGACAGAGGCTTGAGCCCAGGCGGGTGGGAAAAGCAGTGGATGAGAAGGTCGCCCGCCTGTGTAGAAGGATGTCGTTTTGAGGGTAAAAGGGGCCTCAGTGGCCTAGTGAACCCGATTCCGTTTTAGAAGCTGTTTCGGATAGTGTTTCCCTCCGAGGTCTGGTTCCAGAGATGGGCCTGGCGACCTCGAGGGCGCGTTGAAGGAAGCCGTAGATAGAACGGGTTTATACACCGTCAAACGAGAGCCTGATACGCTACCCGTTCCGCAGCCTCTTTGGTACAAATGTTGACACCCGAGGTCCAGACCACTTCCCCGGGACGGGTGTTTCGTCCTGGGTCGTTTTTATGACGCTCCCGAGGCCTGGCGAGGGCCCCTAGAGGCCGAAAACGGCCAAAAACCGCTTGTTCCAAATTTTTGGAGCGCCGGATCTCAGGGAGTGCATCCCCTCATGCGAAAAAGTGAGGATGCCACAGTTCCTGCCGCGCGCGCGGCCCCACCGCCGAAGGTGACACAAAAACTGCCGGGGTGCGCGTCGGGGGCGCTCGGCCACCAGCCCCGCCTGCTCTCGCCGCAGTGACCGCCTCCCCAGTGGATGTTCACGATCGAAAGGATGGATCAAAAGGGCCGACCGTGCTAAAGGGCTTGCATACCCATCGCTTGTTGAAGCCCAAACCTCCTCGCGTCTTGCAAAAATCACGACGGGAGTTTTTTTATGGCTTAAGCCAAAAAACTATGTTTGTCGGCTTCCGGGGGCCCTTCCCGCGCCTCGGGAGCGTCAAACAACGGCTCAGGATGAGAAACCGGTCCTGGGGAAGGGGTCCAGACTTCTGAGGGTTGACGTTCTGACAAAAATCACGACGTCGGAGGTCTGGGAAGTAGGTATTTTTGGAGCCCCAGTTTCTAGTCTACTTTAAGCGCCTCCCTACTTCCATGATCGAGCGACTTTACCTTTTCCGTTCTCTTCAAGGGAGCGGGCGGACACCCAATATTTTTTCAATGCCGTCCTACTTCATGTTTCTACCTACTTCTTCCGACCGATGGGTAATTGTTTGCCCATGCTTCTGCGTTGCATGTGCAAGGCTCCCCATTGCCACCCCTGGTGAAAATCCCGAAGGCAGGGCTTTTTTTGATCCTAGCCGCACAAGTTGGAGGGCATCGTGATAACGCGGAACCGACGCCATTGCTTGAGTTGGCGTTGCCAGCGCAGCTCCCTCATGCGTGCGTGATTTCTGTTGTCAGTAAGGAACGAGAAGCGGATTTGCATGTGCGGTCTTCTGTCAAACATGCATTGTGGCGCAATGCAAGAGCGCTGCCAATCGCGCGGAGCTGCCAGAAATGATCGAAGGCCTAACTACTCGAGGCGAGGAACGCACAATAGGTACTTAACCTCCCGCAACAGCAACAAGGTAATGTAGCAGGTCTGTTCTGCGCATGCGTGTACCAGCTTCGGAATACGGGCTGAACCAGCAGGTTTTGACCAGACCAGGGCGAGGCGAACTCGTTCGAGTAATGACCCACGGGGCATCCGACATTTAGGTGATGACAGAGAGGTGGACTGGATTCAGGACGAGAGTGCGTGTCAGGAGAAGGAGGAGGAGGAGGAGGAGGAGCAGGAAGAAAAGGAGGAGGAGGGGGAGGAGGAGGAGCAGGAAGAGCAGGAGGAGCACGAGGAGGAGCAGCAGCAGGAAGAGGAGGAGGAGGAGGAGAAGAGGAGAAGAGGGAGGAGGAGGAAGAGGAGGAAGATGAGGAGGAGGAGGAGGAGGAGGAGGAGGAGGACGTGCGTCGACTTGTGGGCCGCTGGCCTTTTCCCCGCGTGCGAGCGTCGTCGTCTGTTTGGTGCGTCGTCTCCGTGTGAAGGGCGCGCGTGTGCACTCCTCGCGGGACGTGCTGCTGCCACGAGGCGTTTCCGTCAGCAGCTGCCTCAGCCTTTGCCACCCGAGCGATGGCGATGTTAGGTCGATGGCCTGACATCGAAGAGGCGCGGACCCCGAGATTCGACGCTCCCAAAAAATGAGCAGGCAGGAAGAGGGGGAGGAGGCGGAGGAGGAGGAGGAGGAGAAAAAGGAGGAGGAGAAAAAGGAGGAGGAGCAGCAGGAGGAGGGGCAGCAGGCGTCAGGGAGGAGGCGGAGGAGGGTTGGGGGGGGGGGGGAAGGGGAGGGAGGAGGAGGCGGGGGAGGAGAGGAGGGGAGGAGGAGGAGGATGAGGAGGAGGAGGAGGAGGAGGTGGAGGAGGAGAAAGGAGGAGGAGGAGGAGGAGGAGGAGGAGGGGCGGAGGCGGAGGACAGGGGCCGACGCGCTCCGCTGCGCAGCAGGCACTACCCGCACGCCGTGCCGCTGGTGGGGGGCATGGAGTCCATGGTGCGCCAGATCACCACCAACCCCACCGGCATCCTGGGCACCGTGAGGACCTCGGGAGCCTCGAGACGGGGGTCAATACAAACGGGGGTCAGCCAGGGCACCAGATTCTGCAGGATCCTGCGAAGACCCCCTCTGGCTGACCCGGGTTAGCGAGCCGCGAGGCGGCCGCGCATATTGGCTGACCCGGGTTTGCGAAGACCTGCGTTGCAGTTTTTTTGTCCTGCATTTCAGTTTTTTGGTTTCTTGCTAACCCATGTCTGGATTGACCTGGGTCAGAAGATCCCCGAAGGACCACCAGGTGGGCCGTCCGGGGGAAGGTCCTCCTGATCTGGGGAAACGAACAGTGGCACAGACATAAAAAAACTCGGAGGTCCGCGCGGATTTCTCCGATCGGCGCTGGACACCCCTCCCTGGCGCGCGGAGCGCGCCAGGGGTTGGCGCCGGAGGCGCCGCCAGGGGGGTCCAGCGCGGATCCGAGAAATCCGCGCGGACCTCAGAGCTTTTTATGTTTGTGTCGTTGTTCGTTCCCCTGTAATCGGCGACGCGTGCCACGCCATGGTGCCCTTCTTCGGCCAGGGGTGCAACTGCGGCTTCGAGGACACGCTGTGGCTGAGCAGGTTCCTGGATCAGTTCTGCTGCGAGGGCGGCAGGCTCGTTGGCCCAATCTTTTCCTTTACCCTCCTCCTCCTCCTCCTCCTCCTCCTCCTCCTCCTCCTCTCCCCCTCTCTCCTCCTCTCCTCCTCCTCCTCCTCATCCTCCTCCTCCTCCTCCTCCTCTCCTCCTCCTCCTCCCTCCTCCTCCTCCTCCTCCTCCTCCTCCTCCTCCTCCTCCTCCCTCTGCCCGTTCTTTCTCTGCCCTCTCCCTCCTTCGCCTCCTCCCTCCTCCCTCTCTCCATCCCTCCCTCCTTCCCTCCTCCTCTCCCTCCCTCCTGTCCCCGCGATTCTCGCAGGGTGGCCCCAGGGAAGTGCACACCGGAGAACTTCGAGGCTTGCTTCGCGGCGCTGGAGGAGGAGCGCAAACCGAGCGCGAATGCCATATGCGACATGGCTCTGGAGAACTTCGTCGAGATGCGCGACAAGACGGGGGACGTCAAGTTCCAAGCGATGAAGAAGGTGGAGAACTTGCTCGAAAACAAGTTTTCCAGCAAATTCCGC
>CAUYUJ010009506.1:0-10000 GCA_963575745.1 Prorocentrum cordatum | reverse complement strand
CCCTTGTTGAGACACACAAGGGAGAGAAGGATATGCCAGACATCTGCCAGTCGATCGATAAAGACGGCTGGCGCTTGGCCTACACGGCCGCTCGCCCCTCGGGCAAGCCGGAGGGTGGCTCGTCTGGCGGCGAGTGGATCCTCGCGAAGAAACATGTGGCAACGTCGAGCTTTGAGAGTGCTCGGCAGTCTGCGCGCGCTGCTGGGCGACTGGGCCCCTGCCGCGGGCCCGCGCCGACTGTGATCCACGCCGGGGGCGGCAACCTGGCCCTGATCGCCGCCTACCTCCAGGCAGGCCTCGGCGTGAAGGGTTGGAACAACGACGTCCTGGTGGCGCTGGGGGCTTTCACGCGGGCGCTTGCAGATCCGTGGCTGGCCATGGCGGGCTGGAACATTGAGCCCGCGGTCTTCCGCGACACAGGTTGGCCCCAGAAGTTCGGTTCCGTTGCGGTGACGCCCAGCTGCAGTACGACGTGCGACAACGGGCCTGGCCGTATGTATGCTTATGGTCCCGCGAGCATTGGATGTCCAGAGTTAAGGCTCAAACTTGAATGTCGCGCCCCACGGAAGACGCGTTGCGGGGTGATCGCCACGGTGGAGGCGGCTCGCACTCAATGTTGACATCGGCACCTCGCTGTTCCCAAACCTCTCCCTGTGCGTTAGCGGCCAGTGGCGGTGGCAGATCCTGAGAGCAAGCGATCCAAGAAGCGCGAGGAGCAGAGGCAGCGGCGCTTCCCATCGAGCTGCAGGAGGGCTTCGATGAGCTGGAGCCGCCAGCTTCACCGCCTGCGCCGTTTGTGTCATTCGCCACCCCTGAGGACACGTGGTTTGAAGCTCAGACTCAGTTTTATTGGGAAGGTACCCCTCGGCCCTACGATGACCAACCAGAGGGAGCTCGGGGAGAGGTTGCAGCCTTTGATCGGCAACAGCACCTTGTTGTTGAATGGCAACCCACAGCGCGTGCCCAGTGGGATGAGTCTTACGGTGCTTGGATCCCTACACTAGAGCGTGCGACCTTGGTTCATGAGCAGGTGGAGGTCAGCACTTTTGGCGCAGTTCTCGGGACGAGCTCGCGGCCCACGTTGCTACTGGGCCAAGGTCGCTTCTTCCCCAGGGCGTGCGCGCATTAAGAACGAGCAAGCTGAATGGCGGGGCGTAGTCAGCACTCTACTGTTTCGGCATGCGGCCTTGCGTGCGAGCGGGGCTGATCATGGCCAGGCTGCTTATTGTGCGCGCGAGGCTCAGGCCAGGATTTGATCTCCACCTGCAGATAGGACGGCGGGGTACTTCGGCAAGAAATCCACAGCAGAGGAGATCGATTTGTGGAAAGCGATGGTTGCTGACCTGGATCGGGTTCCAATTGGCCAGCCCCCTTCCCTGGTGGACACCGCGCGGAAGTGGGCGGGCTCATCGTATTCGCGGGCTTTGCTTGCTTCGTGTCCCTCCTTCATGAAGTGGGCGAAGGAGTCCTGGTCGTCGAAGCCTGGAGCTGCGCGCGGCATGTCAAGCAGGCCCCTCCCTCGGAGTGGGAGGGCCGTGATTCTATTGGAGCGATCACGACGGACAAGCAGACGTTGCTCCAGACATCGGCTTCTGAATGGAATGCACTGTGGTGCGATCCAGTGGGCAAGCCTGCGGAAATATTGTACATGATGGGCCAGTGTCTGGCAGCTGCTCGAGATCCCCCCCCCCCCCCCCCCCATCGCCATCCTTGACGTCGGCGCTGCGTTGCCCTCGCTGTCTGCGATGAAGGCGAAGGCGGTGGACGTGCTCAGCCCCGCAGATATCATGCGCCAGCCGCTGGTGGCGAGGCAGGGATTAGCTGATATTTCGAACAGTATCGAGCAGGCTGGCGCCTGGCCGTCGCCCCTCAGCTCGCTGCTTGGAGCTGCGACCCCCAAAGAAGCAGGGGGGCAACAGAGTCTTGGGGTTGGCCCCGACGCCGCGCAAACTTTGGTCTAAGGTGCGTGCGAAGTACTCAGGTGGATGGTCTGCTGTCCAGTCTGCCTCCTGGGATACTGCGATTGCTGGGTCGTCGGCGTCACGTGCTGCACTTATCAGAGCTGCGATGGGCGAAGGCGCCAACGCTCTTCCCTTCGAGCACGCGACTCTCTTCTTGGATCTCACCAAGTAGTGTGACTCGGTGCCGTTCGCGCTGCTCTTGCAGTCTGGTTTGAATATTGAATTTCCCTGCGATCCTTTTATTGGAAATCTGACTTTATGCTTCGCCCAGGCTCCTGAATAAAAGGCCGGATGATTTCGGGGGCCTTGGCAGTCTCACGTTCGATTGTAGCTGGGTCAGGGCTCGGAGTCCCGTTTGCCAGAGTGATGATTCATCAGTTATTGGATGAGGTCCATCGTGTGTGTCCCCCGACTGGCTTGTGGAGTTACATTGATGATACCGTCGGTCGCGCAGAGGGCAAGAAACAGCAAGTGATTGGCAATTTGGGCGCCTCTGCTGATGCCATGGCCGCTGGGCTCAAGAAGCTCAGATTGAAGATTTCTGCCAAAACCAAGCTAGTTGCCAGTTCTGATGAGATTGGTATGGAGATGCAGAGACGGTCGGTTCGCAAAGGTATCCTTGTGCAGCTTGTGTGCTCCACCGTCGACTTGGGCTCTGACGCTGCTGCAGGGCGAAGGAGGATTGCGCCGAGAATGATGAAGCGTCGTGCACAGGCTCGACGTAGGCAACGCAAGGTCATGCGTTTGCGTCAGCTTCCCAAGACCAGGTTCATCACCGAGAAGCTCTACAGCACCGGAGTGCTACCTGCAGCAGTTTTCGGCCATCAGATTATGGGAACCCCTCCGTCGGCACTGTTGGCTTTGAGGCGTGATGCTGCAGCCAGTGTTGCTGGAACCAAGCGTGGCAGGTGCTTGAATGCTATATGGCAAGCTGCGCTTGGAGTTTCTGACCCTGGTATTGACTTGAGGAAGCAAACGATAAAGGAGTGGGTTGCTTTGTGGTTGTCCCAGCCGATGCTTCACCCTCGCATTCGTAAGATGTGGCCGTCACTCTTGCCAAGTTGCGTCGTGGAGCTGCGGGGCGGCAGATTGCGAAGTGGAAGGACGTTCGCGGCTCCATCGCCGCGGTGCAGGCCACTCTTCTGCAGATCGGCTGGGATCCACAGAGTCCTGATGCATGGTCACGACCGTTACCAGATGGCACGGTTGATGATTGGTTGTTCCTAGCTTTTGGTGACGAGCAGTTCGCTACCGCTGTAGTCTCGCACTTTGAAGATATGCTTGGAACCTTCATGGATGATTGTGTGCAGCTGCAGTGGAAGGAGGCGGCCCACCATGAGGCAGGCGAGGATCTGGCAGCAGGCGCTGACATGAAGACGGTGCAGATTGAGCTGGACCGCCTCGCTGCCCAGTCCAAGTTCGACGAGTGGGCCGCCGACGTTGTCGTCATCTCAGGGGGCCAGTGGACTCGTGAACGGCAGATCGCCGCAGGATGCGCCTGCTCGCCGCTGCGTCCCCGATGTAAAGAGCAACCTGAAACCTCAGCGCACCGTGTTTGGTTATGTCCAGCCAACCGCGGACACGAATATTTTTCTAAAACTGAGTTGTCGGTTCCCCAGGCCCTCGCGGGCCTCGCGGCCCAACCGGCGTTGTGGCTCAGGGGTGTTTCCACGAAGGACCTCACGGTGCCCAGGTTTGTTGGGGCTTCGGAGACGGCTCAGGAAGTCCTTCTTGGGGAAGGTTGCATTTCTGACTTTTGTTTGGGGCCTGGAGGCCCTCCTGCTTTCATCTTCGGAGATGGATCTGGAGGCGAGTATAGTTCGGATCCCAGACGTAGGATTATGTGGCTCGGCGGTCGCGTTGATGCGCCAGGACCCCATCGTCGTCTAACTCCTGGGCGCCTCAACGCGGCGTTGGACAGATTTTGTCGGGCCGACGCCAAGCCGTCCCAAGAGCCGAGCTCCACGCGTTCTGTCTTGCCCTTGAACAGTCTCACGGTTCGATCTGTTACATCACCGACTGCAAGAGATTGGTTTCGGATTGGCACGGCGGCCGTGTTTCCACTCCTCGGGGCCCGAACGGGGACTTTTGGGTCCGTGCGGCTCGTGCGCTGCGCAACCGTGGCCCTGGGGGTGTTTCGATGTTGTGGCCCCCCTCCCACTCGGGGGACAAGTTGCAGTCGGCCACGTCGCTGTTTGAAAGTTTTACGCGCCAGGGCAACGCCAGTGCCGACGTCTATGCGGGGTTGGCGGTCCAGCGGGCCCGGGGGCGGCGCGCGCCCCCCCCCCTCCCCCCTCGGATTGACCTGTGGGATGCGACGGCGGCACTGGTGAGACAAAGGGCTAGAAGGGCGATGCTGCTGGCGCTCGAGGTTGGACCTTGGGAAGGGCTCAGAGCGCCGCCAGCGCCCAAGGTCCGTAAGCCCACCAAATTCGTTCAGACGATCCGCGACAATGCGCATAAGTTTCGCCGCTGGTCGCTGGCGCTGCGAGGTTTGTAAAGTCATTGTTCCGAGGAGCCAGGTGCTCGCAGTCGCCTCGACCCAGCGCTGCGATCCGATCCCGCCGCCGCTGGCGGGTTCCACTCCCGCGCTGGGTCTGATGCCCGAATATGGAGGGTTTCGAGGCGACCTCGGAAGAAGCGCGGCGTGGCGCCGTGAAGCTTCACGGCCCCAGCCACCGCCTCGCAAGAATGAAGAAATTCGGATTGACATTTTGTCAGAGGTGTGGTTTCACTGCCACGACTGATGGTCGGTGGCTTCAGAATGCGCGTGTCCCCCCCGCCAGAAAGGGGGGGTGATAATCTCAAGCGAATTAGAAGAAAGGCTGTCTTGTCCGTCTTATCGGGGCCCACTTGTGGCCTTGCGAGAGGCGGCTGCTCAGGATGCTGCCGCTAGAGTCCTCCGGCCACCCCCTCGCGAAGATGATGTGAGTCGGAGTGGTGGCCCTTTGAAGGAGGACTCTGTGGTTGATGAGTATCTGGCACGCTCCTCCAGCCGCCCCCTGGATACCTCGCCGACTTGATGCAGCTGCACGAGGACCGTGCCCGCGCCCCACCCGCGGGCGAGGACGCGGCTGCTGTCTTTGCCGCCGCCGCTGCCAGGGCCCAGGGCCAGGGGCTTACAGGGCTCGCTGGTGCGCCCGAGGTGCAGGGGGCGAGTGGCGGCTGTGGCGACAGCGGCGACAGTGATTGAAGCCACTTGGGTGGCATCGCAGCATGATCCAGCATGATCCCTCCTCCCTCCTCCTCCTCATCCTCCTCCTCCTCCTCCTCCTCCTCCTCCTCCTCCTCTTCCTCCTCGTCTTTCGCCTCCTCCTCCTCTTCCTCCTCCTCCTTCTCCTCCTCGTCCTCCTCCTCGTCCTCCTCCTCCTCCTCCTCCTCTCCCTCCTTCCCTCCCTCCCGCCCTCCCTCCTTTCAGTGTCTCCCGGACTCTTCAGTTGGCTCCTTCCTTTCCTCCGCCTGCAGCTTGGGCTCGCGCGCAGGAGCGAGCCGCGACCCGCCCGCGTCCACCCTTGGGGGCGCGGTCCTATCGAAAGCGCTCCAATGGAAAACGACAGGAGTGGGAGGCAGGGCACCAACCTCCCTCCCTCCCTCTTCTGCACAAGGCGATCTTGATGTCTGCCGCATGAGTCCTTCCCGCCTGCCACTTTGCGGGCAGGTGCTGCCATGCGAAGAAGAAACAACGCCATAAACATAAACTGTCGGCGCTCCGCGCGAATTTCTCGGATCCGCGCTGGGGCCACACTGGGCGGCGCCTCCGCGCGGGATGTCGCCGTTTCTTCTTCTAACTTGGCGGGCAGGTTCTGCCATGGCTCGCCTGCGTGTGCCGGTGCCGTGTCGTGCCGCCTCACTGCAGGGAGGTGGCTGGCAGGCATCGGGCGCATCAGGGTCCGCGGTGGTCTTGGCATCGTTCGGACGTGTGTATTTTTTCTTCGGTGAGGACCATCGAGGAGCATCGTGGCCCACCTTGGGACAAAGCACGCGCACGAGACCGAAAGATGCACGCGGAATGGACGTCCGAGCGATGTCAAGTGATCACGTTATCCAAACACGCGGCGTCCTCAGGCGCCTGGCCAACATTCCGAGTGTTGGTGTCAACCTCTAGGCCTGCGAACTTCGCAGGCTTAGAGGCTGACACCAACACCAATGTCGGCGGTGTGCCTCCACCGAGGGAGGAAGATCCCGATCTCGGTAATTGTGGTCATATTCTGGCCTCCAAGGTGGCCGAACTGTTACCACCGACGCCGAAATCTAGGATCATTTTCTCCCCGTAGAGGCAACACCCTGCGTCGGTGAAGAATTGGTTTTTCGAATCAAAAACGAGCGATGGCAAGTGATCACGTTCTCCAAACATGCTGCGTCCCCCGGCGCCTGGCCAACATGGCCCTCGAGGGGCTCGGAACCCTTGTCGCTCTTGGGGGGGGGCGCGTGCCCCTCTGGCGCAGCCGGGGCGCCGGTGATGCCGAATCTCGCCAGTGCGCTGCAAGAGCCTGGCTTGACGTCGGGCGTGTCCCTCTGCAGGAGGACAACAAATTGTCAGGGGAGGATGTTTTGATTATTTTTGATGAATTTGGGGGTATTTTCAATTTCCATTGTTTCCTTTTTTGTGCATGTTTGTTTACGATGTCGTGAGTATTTTCCAGTTTTCCTCCGAAATCCGCCTGTAGGAGGGCACGCCCGACCTGAACCTGGCGCGGCTGGGCCAGGGTCCGTGCTCTCTTTCGGCTTGGCACCGCTCGGGCGTGCACATGGCTTTTCTGGGCGAGGACCATCGAGGAGCCTCCTGGACCACCCGGCCAGAAAAACTCGCACGGAACCGCCTCCGCCGGCTCCTCCTCCTCATCCTCCTCCTCCTCCTCCTCCTCCTCCTCATGCACGGGGAATGCACGTCCGAGCGGCAGCAAGTCGGGGGGGGTCGTGGAGCAGCCGGTGGGCTGCTCGGGCCTGGCTGGCGTACCTGGGCCAGCCCTTCCGCACCTCGGCTCCCCAGCAGGGCGGTGCCGACGTGGCTCGCGAAGCGGCTCGCGCACTCCTCCTCCTCCTCCTCCTCCTCCTCCTCCTCCTCCTCCTCCTCCTCCTACCTCCTCCTCCTCCCGTCCTCCTCCTCCTCCTCCTCTCCTCCTCCTCCTCCTCCTCCTCCTCCTCCTCCTCCTCCTCCTCCTGCTCCGCCCTCCTCCTCCTTCACCTGTTGCGGGCGCGTGCTGCCGCTGGTCGCCTTGTGGGCAGCAACGGCCACGTGCTGCCGCTGGTCGCCTTGTGGGCGGTCAGCGGCGAGGGGTCGGGGAAAGGAATTGTTCTGCCCTGTGGCGGTCTTCTTCCCGGGTCCTCGAGCCGCCTTCCTGATTGGGCCTGCTTGGGCACGGCCTCCGTGGGCACCTTCTCCGTCTCCACGCGCAGGATCTTGTCCACTGCGCGGTAGCCCCGTTGCCGACACTGCTGCGCCTGCTGCTTCAACGAGGCTTCCAGCCGGGGAAGCCTTCGCATGGCTTCCTCTGATGCAGGGCCGCTGGCTGAGGAGGACGAGGAGGAGGAGGGGGAGGAGGAGAAGGAGGAGGAGGAGAAGGAGGAGGAGCAGGAGGAGAAGAAAGGAGGAGAAGAAATGAGGAGAAGAAAGGAGGAGGAGAAGAAGGAGGAGGAGGAGGGGGGAATACTGCACGGGTTGTTATTGATGGAGTGTTTCTTGTTGGTATCTAGCTGCCCGCTCTTCGGACAGACTCGGTGGAGCCGGGGCGTCTGGCCCAGCTTGTCCAGCGGACGTTGCCGCGGGGCCTCTCCCGTCCAGTCCAGCGCTGCTTTCTCGGAGACGCGATAGCGGGGAGGAGGAGGAGGCGGCGCAGCATGATGAGGATGGATGATCAGGGGGAGACGGAGGAGGGATGTGGAGGAGGAGGAGGAGGAGGAGGAGGAGGAGGAGGAGGAGGAGGAGGAGGAGGAGGAGGAGGAGGAGGAGGGAGGGGAGGAGGAGGAGGAGGAGGAGGAGGAGGAGGAGGAGGAGGAGGAGGAGGAGGACAGGGAGGAGGAGGAGGACGCGGGAGGAAGGAGGAGGAGGGAGGAGGAACGGAGTGAGAGTGAGAGTGAGGAGGTGAGGAGGAGGAGGGGGGAGAGGAGGAGGCGGCGGAGGAGGAGGAGGAGGAGGAGGAGGAGAGAGGTGGAGAGTGAGGAGGAGTGTGAGGAGGAGTGAGGGAGGAAGTGGAGGGGAATGAACGGGGGAGAGGAGAGGATCTGGGAGGGAGTGGGCAGAGGGGGAAGGAGGGGAGAACGAGGAGGAGAGCGTCAAAACGGCGGGGGAGAACGAGGAGGGAGGCGGGAGAACGAGGGGGGAGGCGCGGGAGGAGGCCGTCGGATGGCGCCGAGGCACTCGCGCTCCAGACAGTTTTGGGCACCGCAGGGCGCGCCTTGGCGCGCCCCGGTGCCCACGGCCGCCGCGAAGGCGAGCTGCTCGTCTGCCTCACGCCGCCCCTCCTCCCGCTCCCCCCGCGTGCGCTCCGCCCTGCTGCTGCTGCTCGCCGTCCTCATCGTCCCCTCCGCGGCTCGTCGCCCGGGGCTCGCCCTATGAGCCCTATGAGCCCTATGGCCCCCATGGGCCCCATGAGCCCTATGTGCGGGCGCTCCTCTCCGATGCGCTCCCCCCCTCTTTCTCCATCGTTCTCGCTCGGCGCCCCTTCCCGCTTGCTGTCGCCCGTGCCCCCCTGTGACCTCCGCATTCTTGGCACCGCGACTCCTCCTCGTCCCCGCTCACCGCCCCTCGTTTCCCCTCCTCCTCCTCCTCCTCCTCCTCCTCCTCCGCCCTCCTCCTCCTCCTCCTCCTCCTCCTCCTCCTCCTCCTCCTCCTCCTCCTCCGCCCACCCCCCCGCCTCCCAAACTGCCCGCGCTTTGTTAGGGCGGCGGTGGTACCCTCGTGCGTGTGAAAGCGCCTCTGCCGCACCGTGCGCCGCCGCTGGCGTTCGCGGGGCTCCTTTGCTGGCGGTTTTCGGTGCTCGGCTACAGTCCCAGACCTCCAACGTCTTGAGAAACTCGAGAAGAAGGGCTTTCACAGATTTCGGCCTCTGGGTGGCCTCGCCGGGCCCCGGGCCCGCAAAAAAAGAAACGATTCGGGAGAGCCGGCCGCGGGGGGAAGGCCCAGGCCTCCGGGGAAGGCCGTCGCGAGCAAGTCACGACGTCGGACGTCTGGGTCCCGCGCAGAAGTTTTCGCACCCCGGGGAACAGAGCCCCGCCCGTCTCCGCCGCAGGTGCTTTTGCAAGGGCTCCCAGGAGGGCGCGAAGTTATTCGCGCTTCGCGCTTCGCCGTCCTCCTTCCTCCTCCCCCTCCTCCTCGTCCTCCTCTTCTCCCCCTTGGGGGGCGGCGCGAGAGCGCGAAGTTATTCGCGCTTCGCGCTTCGCGCAGCGCGAAGCGCGAACTTAGGAGCCCTTGCTTTTGCACGCTGCCTGCTGTGCCCGCGGCCCGTGGCAGAGAGTGAGGCCACCTTCATTCAGGCGAGCCAAAAACGCACAGACACAGGGAATCGTCGATCCCCAGGAAAATGTGGGAAACTATGGGAAGTGGGGGGGGAAGACAGAAACCCAGAAACTGCAGGAAAATACGGGGAATCCTTTTACTTGTGTGTACGTACTTCTTTGTGTGTCCTGGGGCCCCTTCATTCATGCCCCAGACATGCCCGCCTCGTGGAAAAATCCGGACGGGAGGCTTTTGGCAGGTTCTGCCCTTCGGGGGCCCTCGCCAGGCCCCGGGACCGTGCAAGACACGCTCGGGAAGCCAGAATGGGTCCCGGGGGAGGGCTCGGGAAAGATGCGCCCCCAGGAGATGACCACACTTTTGGGTTCAGGGTGTCTGGAATCCCTCCCATTCGAACCGTGGCGTGAGCCTTGGCCGCGAGGCCGAGGCGGGGGCGACGTCGTCCAGCAAGCTCCCCCGAAGCCGTGCGAGGAGGCGCGATCGGCGGCCTCGCGGCCCCAGGCGCCGGCCTGGTGGGGACCCCCCCCCCGTGGTGAGCAGGATCCGGGACCATTTGACAGCATAAGCCTAACAGGGTTCCCATCGG
>CAUYUJ010009505.1:32500-33964 GCA_963575745.1 Prorocentrum cordatum | reverse complement strand
TGCTGTAGTCGTAGTCGCAGTCGTAGTCGTAGTAGTAGTAGTAGTAGTAGTAGTCGTAGTAGTAGTAGTAGTAGTAGTAGTAGTAGTAGTAGTAATAGTAGTAGTAGTAGTCGTAGTAGTCGTAGTAGTAGTAGTAGTAGTAGTAGTAGTAGTAGTAGTAGTAGTAGTAGAGGTGGTGGTGGTGGTGGTGGTGGTAGTAACAGTGGTAATGATGATCGTACTATTAATAATACGAAGGAGAAGAAGAACACATAGTAAGTACACAAAGGTGAAGGAGACGAAGACACAACAACATTTGAAACCATCCGAGGCCTTCCCAGAACCTCCTCCCTCCTCTTTCGGGGAGGGCTGGATCGGCGGGATCGGTTGGAGCACCCCGCGGCCCTGGCGAATCAGGTAGTTGCGCCAGGACTCGATCCAGCACCTCTTGTCCGTCACTCGGAGCTCCGCGGGAAGGTCCGTGCAAAACCTGAGAGCACAATCTGAAAGTCTGGCCAGGCAAAACCATTCCCGCCCCCACCGGTGAACCTTGGCCCCGCTGGCCAGTCTGCCGACCCTAGGCGGAGAATGTGTGCCGCGTTCTTCCGCCCTGCCAGCACCCATCCCCACCTAGAGGGCCAGAGGGGGTACGCTGGGGGAGCCAACCTTCCCTGCCCCGGTGGGGTGGGAACGGTTCTGACGATGACGAGCAAGAACTGAGACGCTCTATGATTTCGTTCGTCGCGCTGGCGCTGGGGCCCAGGCGGCACCAAACGGCAGTTCCAGGGTTCCGTTCGCCTCATTCCAGGATGTCGTTCGTGTGAGTTGGTGGACTGATGGTTATACCGAATCTGACTTCGACAGCTCGGTAGGACCATCCTGTATGCTTCTCGGTACTGCACATCAGGCAATTTGATATATGATCTAGGTCCCGGTCCCCCCCCACCATGGTGGTGGTATTGGGCCCCCCCACCCCCGATGGGCCTGGCCCCCACCCACAGGGGTGGTGTGGCCTGTGGGTGTGGGGCGGTGGGGACCGTCGTCGTCGTTTTCGTCTTCGTCTTCGTCGTCGTCAGAGTCTTCAGACTCGGCATCGGCATCCGCATCGACATACGGATCGCTGTCGAGGGAGGGAGGGAGAGGGAGAGACAACGACGGACGACGACGACGGCGACGGACGACGACGGCGGCGACGTCGTCCCCCCCCATCCCATCCGGGGGTGGGGTGGGGGGGGCCCGCCGAATCCTGGGATCCATCCCATCTGGGGGGGGGGGGCCGCCAGACCGGGAGCCGGGATCATACATTACCGGACGTCGACCCTGAATAAAACCCTCTTGACCGTACAAGCTCATGTGAGCGCTACCATCAGCAACATTTCTGGCATTCAATCCGTTTCCATGGAAAATATACCTTCCAGCCGAATTTACCCTCGAGGAACGAATACAGATTCCGCTGCGCCCACGGCTGAGACATAAGGTGGTCGC
>CAUYUJ010009505.1:0-27500 GCA_963575745.1 Prorocentrum cordatum | reverse complement strand
GCACGCCTCATTTTTGTGTATGACCCCATGGGAAACCTTGTGAACCGTAAAAAAGAATACTGTTTCGAGATAAGGGGACCCTAGCAATGTCACCTTCAAAGGTAGGATCCGTGAAGTCAAAAAAGACCGTCGACCCATAAATCGAGTAGACTAGTCGTCGCAAACACTTGGCACAGCACACCTTGGAAGCAAGTAAGATGTCGTCGACATACCTACCAGTAAGAATAGCACTGCGCCTTCCAGGGTAGCGGGCGTCCATCTGGTACTCTAGGTCACTGAGGACCGCGTGCAAAATAGAGCCACTGAGGGGGCCACCTATGGGGATCCCTTGGAGCTGTTGCGCCACGAGCCCACCAACCAATAATAGCCGCATCCCCAAGAATCCTTCCAGAGCTCTCCGAAGGCTGCGCACCGCCCAGACCGTGCGGTCCCACAAGCGTTGGTTGATATGACCTCCAAAGTAGGCGTGTGAGCGTCGTGTCCGTAGAACAGCGATGCATCGATGAGCTTCAACTTTCGAGAACAGTCTGTCCAGGCAGTCAAGGATTCGTGCCACGTCGATCGCCTCATATGCCTGGCCTGCGCCCCCAACCAGGACGCCAGGGAGCCGCGTCGGCTGCAGACAACCTCTGCACAAAGGTGGAACCACTGTCGGTGCCGAGACCAGATGACAGTGTTGGCCCAGCACGCTGGGCGCAGCCGTGTCGAGAGAGAGAAAGGACCACCCTGGATTGAACTGGTTGGAGAGGAGAGTAAAGGCACGGCTGACCGATCGGTATAGCGCACGGGATGGTAAACACACAAAGCTGCATATGTTGCGAAAACAGCTGTGCTGCGGCTTGGAGCAACGATGTCGGCCGTCGGGCGGGGTCTGAAAATCACCGCGCCAGCGCTTCAGCTTTACCGTTGGGTAGATGCACGGGATATGGGATTGGTTTATGGGGCCCTCTCCAGGTGATCGCATGCTCTCGGGAATGGTGTAATCATACAGTAACCGATGCCAAGACGCCACAGCCATCGCAAGGGCATTGATTACCCTCCACCGTGTAGGAGCCCGAGAGACCATAGCTAACCACCGAACCAGATGATATATCCCAGAGACTTTCCACAGAGTGTTCGGATCTTTGTCTTCCACCGTAAACGTGCAAGTTTGGCGAGCCCTGGAGGCCCTTTCCTCGAACTTACTTCGTGCTGCTGTCAGGTGTCGGTAGGGTCCTTCTTCTTGAGGTCCTTCAGGGGTGGGCCGTGGAGGCCGTCGATATGGGGCATACTGGGTCCTGTCCAGGCCCTGGGAGGCTAGCCATTTATTGCAAGAGGCTCGGGTATCCTTCGCGCGGGCGCCTGAGGGGTTTGGAGTGAGAAGGGGAACGCGGCCGTTCACAGGGATTCGTTCCATGTCGTCACCTCGGGCGGCGCGATTGAAGTCATCTAAAGTAAGAGAGGCAAGCTGGTCAAACTGCAGAGTGCGAAACGTGCGAGCGACGCCGCACATACCTCCACGAATAGACGGCGCCGCCTGGACCAAAATCCGCACTGACTTAGCGGCCCACGTGGCCCAGGCCGGCCTTGTGGGTCGGGCTTGCTGGACCGTGTTGGCCAGCCAGCCGCGCACGGCCGCCGCCTCCGAGCTGCGAGGAACTTTGATCACCGTCGGCACAGGGGCGGACAGTCGCAGACTGTTGAGGTAAGCCTTCAAAGACGATCGAACCCTTATCCGATCCATCCAATGGGGATACAGAATTGTAAACTCACACACGTGATACATAAAGTCGGAACCATGCCGTCGCCCCCGACATATGCACTCCCAAGGGATAGCGTGGGGCTGCACAGAAATCCATTTCACCATCAGAACTGTCAGACCCTTTTCCCGGGATGTTGAGGGGTCCGTAGCCTGAACCCTGCAAAGTCCACTGTTGGAGGAGGCGGCCATAGAGATCGCCGTATTGGTGTTGGAGAAAATGTTGCCACCTATGTCGGCCAGAAAGGTACCTAGAGAAGCCCGTATACCTAGTGCATAGAGACGCCATTCGTCGCTCGTACCACGATTGGTCAAGCATGGTTTGAGCTTGACAATGAGGTAGAGCCTGACGCCTACTGGTTCGGTGCCTGCTCCTTCTGCCCCCCCCCCCCTGTATCTGGCCCGTAGACGCCCGAGATGGGGGTTGCTTAAATTGTTAGTAGCAGGTCGCGAGTAGGCAATCAACGCAATCTCCTGGGCGCGGGCTTGGGAGGAGGGCACGACCTCAAGGAAGAGCACCAGGAGCCACGCGGGGCACCCAGGGGCCAGCAGGAGGCACCGACTGCGCCCCTTGGTTGGGGTCACATTGGAGATACAGCGGAGGCCCCGCAGGTGCTCACGGAAGCGCCCAACTCCACCAGAGTGCCCACTTGAGTGCCGCTCCATGGAGCCTTGGCCCACATAGAGACTGTCGGAGCCAAGTTGGTACACAAAGCTGAGGGGGCCCGAGTCGTTTCCCGTGGACCTCGGCGTGGGATATGAAAGGCACTTAGCCTGCAGATATACAAAGGTAAATAGTTCCATCGCATGCAGCAAAGTGGCGTCACCTTTCTGTTCAAAGGCTGAGATCAGGCGCGGGGGAAGGTTATGGAGCAAATTGCGGGCCTGATGCCTCGCCTTGCGTCCACCTGTGAGAAGAGCTCTAATGCGACACAGCGTTAGAATTACCGTGAGGGCTGTGACCACTGTCGAGATGTATGGGCTTACACATGGCCGTGGGAGGAGCTCAACGAGCTCCTCCTGAACAAGATGCACATAGTCTATATATCGAGTGGATGGAGCCGAAACGAGAATCTTCCATGTACCTGAAGCCAAAACCATAGCCGCCACATCACTATATCGCTGCTGACTTCGAAGGTCGCTGTAGATAGAGATCTCAGTGGACCATCCACACGTCGCCCGAAGTTCCTTTATCACGGCGGGGAGGACCTGGGGTCCAAGTAGTGCCGTAGGAAACTGACGCGTGTCCATATGAACACGGGTATAATCATCACATTCATTTTGGAGAGTACCTGCACAGCCACGTATACAGACGAAAATGAGGAATGGTCGAGGCGGGAGTCGGGGGCGGAGTACGGTCAGTTTTGCAAGTATGGCAAGGATCGCCCCCATCAAAAGGCAAATACATTTTGTCATCGAAAACGTTACATGTCGGACAACCAGTGGCCATATTCCAACAGTTCTTGAAATCGATCGTGATACCATTGGGTGGTTTGGAAGTCGGCGTGAGCTTGTTGTAGTTCCTGCAGAGTCATATGCATGGCCCTGGTCGTCTCGTTGTATATGCTGTGTGTCCGCCAGGTGGTGATATTGACCGTGGATACTTGGTTCAGCCATCTGCTGTCTGAGTTGGCAAACTCGCCAACTCTCAAGGCCAGTCCTCGGTCTAAAAGGATCTGTTCCATCAGCACGTCGGAAGAATGAATATGTATGTATATTTATGGATATATATGGATTGTTATGTAGGCGGGGTGCGGCACACACTGTCTCGTAGGGTCGGCGCTCCACGCTCCCCGCGTCGCACTTGGATGAGTTGTTGTTAACCAGATAACCAAGCCCGCCGACCAGCTCCCAAGACGTCACCCTCGTTGAGTGCCAGGAGAGGCGAAGCCTCTATCACCGCCAGGCGTAGACAATCACTGAGGCAACAATTCTTGTCACAAGCCCAGGCGTAAGAAATCGTGTCACACGCGCAGCCAAGCGAGGAGCCAATACGTATTTGCGGCCCGTAGGCCTTGAGCGAGCTCCTAACCCCCCCCCGCTTGGAGGTTTTGAACATAAAAGGCTGCCAAAGCGAAACCAGACGGCAGCTATCTGGTAGGATCTCGACCAGGAGGCACGGCGAGGGGGAGAGAAGGAGCGGGGCCACGGCCAAAAGGCAGGAGGACGAAGGCGAGGAAGAGGACAAGCAAGAGAGAGAGGAAGAGGGAGACAGAGAACCTGCGCTGGCACTCCACCAGGATCCCAAGCGTCCCGAAAACGGCGACGCGCGGATTACCCAACGCAGACAACCCGAGACATTAGATCAAAAGACAGGAAATAGAGCATACAGGTTCCGAGCTACTGTCCAACAGAAATCCCAAACTTAAACGCACTGTGTGTGCTGAGAATTGCGTCAGAGGATTGAAATGAATGAAAAAGCACACGCACACACACACACACACACTCACACACATTCACTCACACACGCACACACACACACACACACCCACACCCACACCCACACCCACACAAACACACACGCAGAAACAATTACTAGAAACATCGTCCTCATACTATTTGTTACTATATTTGAATATTTCTCCTGTGGAGGGACACGCCCGACTTAACCCCACCATATGGCCAGCGGGCGCGGACGCGGCCCGAGCCGGAGCAGCGGACGCGAGGCGAGCGCGCGCGACCCGAGGCGGCAGCCGCAAAGGCAGCAGAAGGGAGCCTGCGCGCGAGGCCGGGCGCGCTGCGAGGAAGGCCGCGGCCTCAATGCAGGCGCGCCTTCCCCACACACAATGGCACCACATGCTCGGGAAGGCGAAGCCTCGGGTCAGAGAGCGAGCCGCCCCTCGGCATCCTCCCAGACGCAGCTCGCCGCCGGCGCGCTTCCCGAGCGATCCTGGTGCGAGCAGGCCTGCGTGGAAGCTGGGGGCAGGAACGAGAAAGCCAGCGCGAGGAAGCGGCGGACCTGTGCGGGCATTGTCCTCGGCCAGGAGGGCTGGGACTGCTCGGTGGCAACTCATCGGAGCCTCCCATGCCCATCTCGTCGGCTCTTGCGAATCGACGCTGATCGACGCCCGTCGACGCAAATCGACGCTAAAACAAAGCTCGTCCACGCTAGCCGATGCTAGATCCGCGCTATCTCGTCCAGACGCTAGTCGACACTCGTCGACGCTGAAGACAAAACTACGAGGGTACACGAGGCTCCAACGATTTGCCGCCGAAGGAGCGTGCACCGTCGAAGAAAAGGAACAGGGCGAGACCTGAGGCGCCGCCAAAGTCCGGGCCACATGGCAGCGCCCTGCTGACCAGGAGCATCCTCGACCTCGCACCCGGAGGAGGAAAGGGCTCGCCATCGCTCGGACGTCCATTCCCTGTGTTTTGTTCGGTTTCGTGCGCGGCTTTTTCGCCAAATGATCAAGGATGCTCCTCGATGGTCCTCGCCGAAGGAACAATGCACACGCCCGAGCGATGCCCAGGGGGGGACGGGTGAAAAGGGGGGAAGGCGGAGGAAGTGGGTGAGAAGCGTTTTTTTTCTCATCGCATCGCCTCGACAGCGCCACAGGCTGTTTGAACTATCGCGGGGCGTCCTCACGCCTCCTGGCGCGCGGCTGGACGCCGCGAGGGGCCCGAACATAGATTGCCTCTGGAGGCAAATGTGCACAGAGTGCAGAAGTGGGTGAGAAGTGCTGAAGCGGGGCGCGCGAAAACTCCACGAACACAGCGGGGCCGAACTCGGGGCGGCCTGGTGCGACGGGCCCGGGCCGGCCCTTTCAGACCTGCGGCAGCCCCTGAAAGCCCCGCCCTGCGCGCGCGCCCCCAGCAGGCCCCAGTCCCCCGCCCAGGGAGGAGGAGGGAGGAGGAGGGAGGAGGAGGAGGAGGAGGAGGAGGAGGAGGAGGAGGAGGAGGAGAAACATGAGGAGAAAAAGGAGAGGAGGAGGTGGAAGAGAGGGGAGGAAGAGGAAGCCCCCCGAATCAGTAAGTCAGCCACACGCCCTGTCGAGTAGGGCAGCCAGCGCCAAACACCAGCGATCAACCGAAGGTTTCTGCGGCGGCAGCCGTGCTGCCAGAGAGTCCCGCTGCATGGGGTCGTTCGGCCGTTCGCGCGAGGGTGCCCAACTCCGCACATGAAGACGCTCGGGCACGCAAACAACCCCAGATTTCCAGCTGCTCCAATTTTTTGGGGAGCGTTGACCCCGGAGGTCCGGACCACTTCTCCGGGGCCCGTTTTTCGTCCTGAACCGTTTTTTGACGCCCCCGAGGCCCAGCGAAGGCTCCCAGAGGCCGACAACGGCCGAAATCCCGCTGCCCCAACTTTTTAGGAGCGTCGGATCTCCGAGCCGAGAATTTTGTCGGGCACCCGCGGGGCGTGCTCGGGTGGCGCGGCCGCGCCCGCAGCGCCGAGCGTGGCCGCGCCGCCCCGGGCGGCCCGAGGCCCCCTGCCGTCAACGGGCTCTTTGCGCGCCCGGTGCCTCGCCGCGCCCTGCAGTGCCAGGCGGCGGGCGCCGCGCCGCCCGCCGTCCGACCAGCGGTGCTGCGCGCATCTCTCGCTGGTGGAACACGTTGGCTGTTCGCAGAGATCCGGCGCGCCAAAGAACTTGGAGCGCCGGGATGTGGGCAACTTTCGGCCTCCGGGGGCCGTCGCAGGGTCTCGGGGGTGCCCAGGGAACTGGGGACGCAGAACCGGCCCACGGGGAAGTGGTCTTGGACCTCCAGGGCCCACGCGTCGCAGAAAGTGGAGCATGTGGATGTCTGGGAGCGCCGCGCCGCCCGCTGTCCAACTATCGGCGCTTGCGCGTAGATTTTTTCCATGTTGGAGCACGCTGGCTGGTTATTGCAACCATCTTGGGGCCCTCTTGGATTCAGTTTGGACGCCTCTGGGGCCCTTGTAGGCTCTGTGGGGGCCTCTTGGGACTCTCCTAGGGCCCTCTCGGGGGTTTTTCGGGCCCTCCTGGGGCCTCCTCCTCCTCCTCCTCCTCCTCCTCCTCCTCCTCCTCCCCCTCCTCCTCCTTCCCCTCCTCCTCCCTACGGGGGCCGATGCGTCCTCCCGCTCGGCCTGCCTCCGCCCCCGAACGCTACAGCCGAACCTAGGACAGAAACACATCCTCCCTCAAGAATGCGACAGGCACTACGCCGGCCCAAACGCACACACACACACAACACACACACACACACACACACACGCACGCACGCACGCACGCACGCACGCACGCACGCACGCACGCACGCACGCACGCACGCACGCACGCACGCACGCACGCACGCACGCACGCACGCACGCACGCACGCACGCACGCACGCACGCACGCACGCACGCACGCACGCACGCACGCACGCACGCACGCACGCACGCACGCACGCACGCACGCACGCACGCACGCACGCACGCACGCACGCACGCACGCACGCACGCACGCACGCACGCACGCACGCACGCACGCACGCACGCACGCACGCACACACACACACACACACACACACACACACACACACACACATACGCGCGCGCACACACATTACCTCCGAGGATACCCAGCCCGAGGGCGCACAACCCTGACTCCCGATCCGCCCTACTTGGGGAGAATTCGTAAATAGGGCCTGGAATGTTTGCCTTACTGTTCAAGCCCCGCTGATGCCAATTTCCGCCCTACTTTTCTGTTGCTGTTTCCGCCCAACTTATGTAGATTTCCGCCCTACTTTGTGTTGGGTGCAGAAATTTCCGCCCTACTTCTTCGGCTTCTTATAGGTGGATTCCCTACGCAATTTCAAATTGGAAACGAAGCCAAAGCAGGGCGGATCCGGAGTCAGGGCAGCCCGAGGGTGCACAAGAGCATCCCACGAGCACGCAAGACAGCAGGCCCCCCCCCCCCCCGAAGCGACCTCGATCTCCTGCGCCTCGGTCCGGCGGCACCCGCGGAGAGGAGGCAGGCGGCCGACGCCGATGAGGGGCCTGCCATGCTCTGTTTCCGCATTCCCCCCCATCTGAGCGGCGGGCGAGGAGGAGGGGGAGTATATATAGCAAGCAGTCGCAATGGCCAGCGACGCAGCAGCTAAAGCAACGCAGGAGGAACAGGAGGGGGGGCGCCGAGGGTGGGGGGGCGGAGTCGGGGCGGCGGCGGGGCGCGCGCCTGGCGATGGCCCCGTCGGGCTCCAGGAGCGCCGCCGCCGCGCGGCGGGGCGCCGCGCGCGCGCGCGCCGCCGCCCCCCCCCCCCCCCCTCCCCCCCCTCTCACCACTCACCCCCATACTAACCGCTCTCGCTCCTCTCCTTCCCCCAAACACAGCTACCAGGGACCTTGCCCTGGGCTGTCCTGTCCAGGGTCTGGGCACCCGCCCTGGTGACCCACCTGGCGCATTCGTCAGACAGATCACGCAGGAGGGGCCGAGCTGTACGACCCACACACAAGGCACCACAGGATGTGGGCCGCTGGCCAATAAGCCACATCACGCGACGAATGGACCAATCGGCCCCTCGCACAAATCGCAGCCGACGGTCTGGAAAACGACGCCCGACCAGACCATCGGAATACACGGATACGACAAAAAGGCAATTAAATCACAAGCCGACGCGGAGCATCCGCACGCCTGGCAGCGGGCGAAATCTCCACATATCATCGGGCACTTATGACCTGAGGAACCCGCAGCCTCACGGAGACGCTCCCGAGCCGATTGCCGAACCCGCAACTCAGGGGGACGGGGTGGATGGCGGCCTTCCTTCTCAAGCACATCACCCACGACAGCCACGAGATTGCACTGCATCTTTCGAGCGAGGCCGTCCGCGAAACGCACAGGCGCGGACTGTCCATGAGGCACCTGGACGAGGGCGGCAGAATGGCCTGCGACCTGATCCGCCACGGCATTCGCCGACGCCGCGCCAGAACTGAGACCCCGAGCCAGGGCCTCGGCGACAGACAGATGGCTCGGAATCTGAACGAGAACCACACCGCCCAAGCGGGACAGAGCGCTCTGGACGCGCCCCCCGCATATCGAGGTGGGCCAGGACACGCTCTTGGAGGCCAGCCTGGATGCGCTCAAAGCCCCGAGCCACGTAGCCCGAATCGCACGCGCACCCGAGACTCGATCCGCTCTGGGCGGCCTCCAGGAAAACAACCGGAGCCCACAACCCTCCTCTGTTGACAGACTGCTTACCAGCAATGCCACCCCCACTCGCAAACTTTTAAACCCGAGTCGGCCAAAGCATGAGGGGAGGTTAGAACATCATGCTCAAAAGCCGCGACGCCCCAAGACACCCCCCTCAGACGTCTGCCCCTCGAGAACCCCCCCCCCCCGCTCGCGCCTCCAGCGCCCCAGATGCGAGTTCCCCCGCCAAGGTGCGGAAACGCGCCAGAAGCGACGGGGAGCGGGTCATGGGGGGGGGTAGGCACGTCGGTCCAAGATCGGGGCGCGAGACCGCGAAGCCAGAAACATAGCAAATCGATGGAGGCGGCCGCGGCCTTCCTGGCGAAAACCTGATCGATCTCCTGAAACTCATTGCACGGGCATTCCCAGAAACGGTGGATGTCCGTCTCAGGACCTGTACCACATCTGGGGCAAGACTCTTCGGTCTCGCCCCCACGCGCCAGGAAGCGAGCCCGCGCCCCCCCCCCCCCCCTCCCCCGGCAAGAACGGAGCAGAGGAGACCCCTATGTCTGGACAGGCTTGCGACGCAAGGAGGCCAGATGCTTCCACGCCACCGTTAAATCTACACCATCTTCGGCACCACTCCCGCGTGTAGGTGGCCGCGGCCTTTCACAGACGGTTCTCTATACTGTGAACGACCTCATCGTTGAAGTCCGACGCCATATAAGGCTGGGGTCGGAGCCCGCCGGGAGCCGCAACAACATCGCCCCCCAGGGGCCACCCAAGACCAAGGGCCCTCGAGCTTCCATTATAGGTCCAACACCGTCGCCACAACCGCCGAGATAGGCCCACGCACATTACGCCTTCGACGGGGGGGGGGCAACTCGGAAATCCGAGCGACCGCGTCTCCCCGGAAAGCGAGCATGCGAGCCGCACTTTTCTGCCAGAGAGGCCACGATCTGAAACCGCGACTCCAGCAACTGGAACACTGCTGAGAAAATCGGGGCCGTTTTCTCTGAACCTCCACAGCCAGAAGAGCGGTTAAACATCGCCCCGCCGTGCCGCGGGCGAGAGAGCTGGCCAGGGCTCGTCGCAACTTGTGGAGGACCGAGGGCGCGCCCCCAAAGACCTTCCAGGCGTAGGACGCCCGCGGCAAAGCCCCAGCGAGGATCAACCGCGCCCCGATCTTGCGAGGAGCTACCGACGCCAGCTTGTTAATTCGGACGGCTCGCCGATGAGCCTGGTTCAAACGCTTGGCGTGTCGGGGCTTGGCCCCCGTGACCCCACTACCTCGCTCGATGCCAAGATCGGCCGCAACCGAGGCCACCTGGGCATGGGTGCCATTCGATCCCAGCCCGGCTTGGATTGCTCGTGCCACTGCAAGCTCAGACGCCACGATCGTAGATTTGCTGGCGAGCTGGAGTCGCTCGCCAGCATAGCCTTCGACGAAAACGGAAACAGCGCGGACTAAGTCACGAAATACATCTCGCCTGAGCCCCATCGGCGCGCTGCGCGACGTCGTTGATCCACGCGCGCGGGGGGGGGGGGGGGGTATCAAGAGCACTACTGGCACAAGCCCTCTCGCAAATCCAAAACATCTGGCATTTCGAAAAACCTGGGGCCCTCCGAGCACCAGCCACGAGTCCCCCGTGGGGAATGATCGGCGGGGCGTAGCAGCCCTCGCCCCGTAACAACCGGGGCCCCATGTGGAGGATGCCCTCAAGGGCCAGGGGGGGCGGCGGAAACTCAAGACCAATCGCATGGGCGACAGCCCGCCCCCATCTGATGGTGTCATAAAAGGCTTCGACAGCCCAGAAAATCGAAGCTGAGCAGCATTCATGGAGAAGCGACGACAAAGCCGCTTCGTCCGCAAAACACCAGAGCAAAGCCTCCCGCAGAGCGCTGTTGCCCTGGACCGCGGCGCCCCAAGGACCAGACCGAGCCGAGCCGAAGCCCGCGCCTCCGCAGGCCGAGACCGCGCGCAGCTCCACAGACGACCCAGCCAAGTGAGCAAGCCTATGGCGCGGCACTTGTGCGCATCAGGTTTGCGCAGCAGAACAGCGAGAGCGGGCAGCCGCTGCCGCGGCCACGCGACCCGAGACTCAATAGCGTGAAACAAAGCAAACAATTCTGAACGACCCGCCCCAGGCAGCCACCAGACGTCGCGCTGCCCCACCGCCTCGATGCCACGTGCCTTCCGAAGGGGGGGATATGTCGGAGAGCATATTCCAGCTGATCCAACGTGAGAGAGTCCAGCGCATCATCCACGGCCAGCTGCCGGGCTCGAGACAAAACCCTCAGCGCTTCCTCGTCATCGTAGTCAGCAGGCGTCCATAGCTTGCCCCAAACTCTGGCCCTGGCCCCCATCACCGACGCTGCGTCCCAAGACGCGCCCCCGTGGATCCTGAGCTCGCTGACCTCCGCGGCGGCGTCGCGGACATGCCTGCGAAGAGCCCCGCGACCCCGCGCGACCTGCTGATAAACCCAGTCCCGAACAGACTGGCGCCGCTGACGAGCGACGGCGCGTCGGGCCTGATCGGAAGCCTTCCTCGGGCCCTCGGCAAACTGCTTGATGGGCTCGGGCGCGGCGCACCCCAGGCGTCGCAGACCTCGAACCCATCGGTCACGACGGCGAGCTGGGAGCGGCGCAATCTGCGAAATCGGTATGGACCCAGCCATCTCCTTCAACAATCCTCGCAAGTGTCGCGCGCGAGGGAGATGCCCCTTGCCCCTCTGACCCACCAGCTCGCCCAATAAGTTAGCAGCATATGCCCGCCACTTCGAGCTGGGTCGGACGAGGCCAGGTGCGGCGCTGCTCCCTTGTACTCGCCAAGGCGAGGCCCCCTGACCTGAGGACGCCCACGGTGCTGCTTGCGAACCAACGGGTCAACCTTATACAATTCCAAGTAATGCAGCTCCATGGCGCTGACCCAGTCGGCGAACTGCGCAGCCAAAGACAGAGCGCCTGCGCCTGAAGCCCTGAACGCCAGCGAGTTAGAAATGATTTGAAAGGGAATCAGGAACCGTGGCTGAAGAACGAGAGGGCGCCACCTGCTGCCACACGCGGTTCTTCATGCCCGCCGTCCAATCACTCTGAGAGATGCGCGGGCGTCGAGGTCGGGTTCGGAGTCGGAGGCGGCCGCCTGCTCAGCCCCCCCCCCCCCCCCCCAGGAACATCCGCGCCCCCATCGCCAGCGAAGGAGCCACCCTCGCTCTCCTCCCACAGAGCGCGCTGCAGGGGAGGTGGGCCCTTCATGGCCAACCTGCGCCCGGGGCCCCGCCGCGGAGGAGTCGGCGCGATATCGGGTAGCGGCCGCGCCGCCCTCCAAGCCTCAGCCTCGGCCTTCGCTCTAAACCTCTTGCTGGAAGGGTCAGCCTTGATCTTGGGCCGAGGAGACCGCGGAAAAGCCTGAGGAACGCGCATCCAAGCCCGCGCCCTGCTGGCATCGAAATTCAGCGTGGGCCCCAGGCCGCAGCGCGCAGCGTCAGCCTCCCCGATCGCCGAGAAGTCTGCCTGCAGCTCAGCTATCCAAGCCAGCGCCAGGGGCGATGCCGCAACGAAATCCAGCATCCGACCTCGTTCCAACGTGCGCGTGTAGTCCGTATTGCTGGGCAAGGCGACGGAGCCGTTCACTCAGGCCAGCCGTCCAGACGAGGACGGCTCCTGGGGCGCCATGTTCCAATCGCCGATCACGAGCCACGGCCCCTTGATGGTTGACACCAGCGCGCCCAAGTTGGCCAGCTTGGGAGCGTTGCCCTCGGGCCCCACTGACGCCGCCATGTAAACTCCCACCACCGACAGGGATTGGCCTTGAGCCCGCAAGGCCACAGCCACCATATCCTGGAAATCAATGGCAGGCTGATCGCGTGGACCGTCCAAATCTCGCAGGCCCACTTGATCAGTAGGTGACGGCGCAAGGTGACGCAGGGACTGGGTGCGAAACTTCTTTTGCGCCCCCATGGTGATGCCCCCGCCTTTGGCCTTGCCCTTCGACTCGCATGCCGCCGATAATGCGCCAGCGTAGCCAGCCCTGCGCCAATCGTGCAAATAGGTCACGGGGGCTCCTCGGCAACGCATGGGTCTCGGGGAAGATGAGCGCATCCGCTTCCCTCCCCCTGCGCGCCGACCGCGTCGCTGGTCCCCAGCCCCCCAAGTTACGCATGTGCAAAGAGCGCCTGGCCCCCATGAAGCCATCAGCATTCGGTCCTGACAATAGCTTTTCCCTAGCCGCATCGGGCCCCAGCGAGGGCGAACATTGGGGCGCGACTCCAGCCGCATCCCTCGTCGAGGCGGGCCTGCCCCACTCGCCGTTTACCCCCTGGGTGCACCTGGGGGCAGGCTCCAGCAACAAAACTTGGCGACTGAGCCCAACCCCTCGCGCCGTTTACCTCGTGGGTGCACCAGGGGGCTGGGACTTGCGTTCTAACGGCCGACGGACACGGAGACGCTGTCGCCGCACACGTCGAACCAGTAGTCGCACACGACGCAGACACCCTCGCCCCGCGGCGCAACCGATGAACATGTAGGGGCCGAACTTGGCAAGGAAGGCGGGCCTACCCCTCGACCGCGCGTGGCCCCGCCAGAGCCGAGGGGTCGCTGCAGGCTAAAGGCAGGACGAGTCGGGCGCCGCCGAGGCCGACCGCGCCGTCTTCAGCAACTCCGCCGCCTCCGCAGCCAGCTTCGTCTTGAGGGCTTCGATCCTGGCCACCTTGGTTGAGTCCCCCGCAGGCGCCCCACTGCCAGTGGAGGCCGCTGCGGCTCCAAGCATCGCCCCACTCGCGCCGCCAACGCCGCCCCCAGCGTCAGACCCCCTCGATGCCGAAGAAGCAGCCGAGGCCGCCGCGGCCGAAGCCGCGCCCCCAGCGGGCGGCCCCGCGCATCCCGCGGGGGCCGCCATCTCCGCACTCGCCTGGGGCGGCGCTGGGGAAACCTGGCGCCTCCTCTTGGAGATGGTCTCCCGAACCTCCGAGAGCTTCTCGCGGTGCTCCTTCAGCTTGCTCTGGGCCTCGCTGAAAGAGGCCCTCAGGGTGCGGACCGGGGCGCCCGGCACCGCCTTCTTGCGCTTGTCGATCTCATCGACCACGCCCGCCTCGAGCGCCCCATCGCCATTGGCAAACTCGGGGCCCAAATTGATGGTGAAAACCGAGTCTTCCACAGCCGACTCTGCCAGCAGCGCGGATAAGTCGATAATGGTGCTCGGCCCTTGCGGTGCAGCCCCACTGTCAGGCGGCGCCATGGAACGGAAAAGCTGGGCCCGCTCCCGCTCATCCCGAGCCAAAGCCTCAACCGCTTCCTGCAGCGCGGTGCCCGCCTTCTCCAAATCGAGTGTGAGCTTGAGCTTCGCCGCCTGCGCCTTGTCGAAGGCCGTCTGACATCTCTGCGCCCTCGCCGCCGCCGCCGTGACCTGCTGCGTGGCGGGGACGGCGGCCTCCTTCTTATTATTATCTTCACGCGTCGCCTCCAGTAGGGCCTGGGCCGCCTTCGCCTGGGCCGACAGCGGCTGCGCCGCGATCGTCTCGGCGAGCTGGGCCTCCAGAGCAGGGTTCGCCGCGGCCCTGCCCTTGCCCTTGCCGCCGCCCTTCTTGGAGGTGGCCGCCTCTCCTCCGCCAGCATCAGGGGGCGGTTGGTTACTGAACGGCGCTCCACACAAACATGTATTCCGGTACTGGGCCAGCTTGCTCACCCAGGCCCAGCGAGCACAGGAGGAGCATTTTACCTTCGAGTCCTGCATCGAGTTCTCCTCCCGCGGGCCGCGCGCTCCCTGGGGCAAGGGCGGCGGTGGTGGGACGGCACCCCACCAATGCGAAGAGGGTGTCTGCCATGGCGCCGGCCCCCAGGAGCGAACAGGGCCCGCAGCCAAAGGCAACGGAGGCCACGGCTCATTCGGCCCGACCTCCTGAGCCTTGCGCCTGTCCCTGCCCGTCTTGCCTTTCGCCATGAGTGTATAAGTTTTCTCCCGACTATTTGCGCTGTTGATTCCCGAACTCTGGACTTCGGAGCCCAGCCGAAATCGCGTGAAGATTGTCGGTAGTCCTGAAGGCCCGCCGCGCCCTCTCGGCGCCGCAGGCGGTCGGGGCCAAAACGGCTGAGCGAGGAGGAGGAGGAGGAGGAGGAGGAGGAGGAGGAGGAGGAGGAGGAGGAGGAGGAGGAGGATGGGGATGGGGAGGAGGAGGAGGAGGAGGAGGAGGAGGAGGAGGAGGAGGAGAAGGAGGAGGAGGAAGAGGAGGGAGGAAGAGGGAGGAGGGTACTGAGGGTACTGACAACACGGGCACGTCATGGTGCCCCTCGCCCCACGCCGCAAATTAGAGCTTAATCGCTGTCGATAAGCTCGGGTGCCTCCTTCTGAGACCTCCGGCAGGACCTCTCCCACTGCACAAGATCATCAGGGCGAGGCGAAACCATGCAACTTGGCGACTGAGACGGCCTTAAGGCCCCGAAAGCGAAGGAGGCGAGAACTCCCCCCCGCACCAGAAACTCTGGAATCAGGGCCCTTGTGGCTGCCAGCCGAAACCTGACCCTCTACAGCTTCGCTGTCAAGGCTACCCGCAGCATCAGCAGCAGCAGAGCCCCCACCAGCGTCCAGCAGAGGACCCCAAACAGCTTTCATCGCAAGGGTCGGTCCAAAGGCTGGGCCCACCCTGGCTTCGCCATGAGCGTGCCCTGGGAACAACCCCCGCCTCAGCTTAGACCGCTGGGTCTTGAGGCCAGGATGCTTGAAGCCCTTACACTCCTCTCTGAGACCGCGCGCCGACGTGTGCGCAGAGGCCCCACAAACTTTGCAGAACAAAAGGTCGGTCAAGTCCTGGCCTTGGTCGGTGACTGACGCTTGACCAGCGAGTGGCCCCTGACAACCCAGGGGACTCTTGAGGCAGAGACAAAGGAATCATCCTCCTCGCATGGTGGAGGAGGGAGGAGGAGGAGTTGGAGGAGAAGGAGGAGGATGAGGAGGAGAAGGATGAGGATGACGAGGAGGAGGAGCAGGAGCAGGAGCAGGAGAAGAAGGAGGAGGGAGGAGGAGGAGGGAGGAGGAGGAGGAGGAGGAGGAGAAGAAGAAGGCCTTCTCAGAAGGCGGGGTGATTTCTCAGAAACCCTTGCGCCAGCTGAGAATTTTTTTCTGTCTTCGAGGAAGGCTCAGGAGACTTTTCAGAAGGCCGGGGAACTTCCGAGACTTCTGTGAAGGCCCGCCCCTTCTCACTTCCCCCCTTCTCTCGCCGCCGACCATCCCCGGAAAAGGGCCTGAGTCCGAAGACGACCTCCACCGTGACGCGCGACGACGTCGGCACCGACCAGCCGCTGCTCAGCCCGCGGGGCCGCGGCACGGTGCTCTGGTTCAGCCTGCGCCCAAGATCGACCGACCCCACCTCGAAGGCGTAAAAACATGGCATGCGCATGAGCGTTCGGAGCTCCGCGCGGGATTGTTGCATCGGCGCTGGGCCCCCCTCCCTGGAGCGCGGAGCGCATCAGGGGCGGCGCCAGAGGCGCCGCCAGGGGGGCCAGGCGCCGATCCAAGAACCCTGGGCCGAGCCCAGAACGTTGATGTGTTTATGGCCTTGATTGTTCCTCGACTGCCTTCGTCCAGCTGGCAGACAAGTCGCAGTGGCTGACCCCACAGAAGCACAGGTCGTTGAAGCCACAGGAGGGCTCGTAGAGGCCGCCCGATCCTTCAGAAGTGAAAGGGCCCCAGGACACACAAATAAATACACACAACTAACAATATTCCCCAGATGTCCCATATTTTCTGGACTTTCGTCTCCCCCCACTTCTCATATGTTCCCATATTTTCTGGCACATCGACGATTAAGTGTGTCTGTGTGTTTTTTCCCCTCCTGAAGAAGGCCGTTGGAAGGTGGTCACCACCTGCCTGATGTTCGCAATGGCCACGCCGCCGGTCTCCCACTCCTGAAGCACCAGGGGGTTCAGGGTGAATGTGTAGTCCGAGATTGGCGTCGTAAGTCCGGCCGGGCGAAAGTGGGGGATAGCAGAGGGGGGGGGGTGAAAATCAGCTCACGTAGCTGATTTTCCTGGCGCCTCCCGGCGCCGGAGGCGGTCATGTATCGAGGAATGGGCCCCTCGGTGGGGCCGAAACCAGCTGCATGCAGCAGATTTCGTAGCCCCCCCTTTCCCTATCCCCCCCTTTCGTTCGGCCCGAGTAAGGCCATGGACGTTGACGTCTTCCGCGAGGAGCTCGGCCACCGCGCCCGCGACGTCGCCCCTGGTCAGGCTGCTCTCCGACACGAAGCGCTGCTGAACTTTCACGCTGGTCTGCCCACTGCAGCTGCTGACATCACTGTACTCGCGCCAGCACTCGCACCCGCCCTCCTGGAAGTCGCCCAATGACGATTCCACTTCGCACCAGAACAGCGAACACTCCTCCCTATCGTCGAAAGCGTACTCGCGGCAAACCTCCGCAGTAGTACTTGCTGGTAGCGACATCGTGTCGAGAACATCTGCCAGAGCTTCAAATTTTGCCAGCACAATTTGGCCACGATTCTGGTTGTGATCATCGGGGAAGATGTTCGGCACCCCTGTGTCCACCTCGATCCACTGTCCAACCCACATCGCCGATATGATTGTGGTCAGCGCGAAAAAGGCCAAGATCCAGCGCCGCCATGTGAGAAGCCTGAGAGGGAAACAAATCGTCAAATGCTTAGAAGGGCAGAGGGGGGCGGAAATAAGCAGAGAGACGGGAAGGAATGACCGTCCGCCACCGCGCCTCAGGTCCCTTGTCCGATTCCCTGGAAGCTCAACCTCAATCCTGAGGATTCTTTAAGGGGCCCGGACCCGAAATTGCCAGATCTTCTGGGGCTGTCCGCGTGCCTCCCGAGGCGTGTCGCGTGACCCTTTCGAACCGAAAAAAGGCTCCGAAACGGGCCAGGAGGGCCCCACGAGGCCCCCCGTGACAGTCTGAGAGCGCATCAATCGATCCAACCGTCGGACCAACAAGCGCCCAAAACGCCCCAAGAAACGTCCAAAGAGCCTTCCCAGACATCCAGGAGGAGGAGGAGGAGGAGGAGGAGGAGGAGGAGGAGGAGGAGGAGGAGGAGGAGGAGGAGGAGGAGGAGGAGCGAGGGGGGGACGAGGCGAAGGGGCTTCCGCGTCATGACTGCCCGGACGCCCAGCTGCTCCAATTTTTTTGGTGCGTGGGCCCCGGAGGTCCAGACCACTTCCCTAATCCCTAGGGCCGGTATCTCGTCCCGAATCGTTTTGTTGGCGCTCCCGAGGCCCTGCGAAGGCCCCCGGAGGCCGAACACTGCCTAAATCCCGCCGCCCCCATTTTTGTTGGAGCGCCGGATCTCAGGGTTCCCAAGAGGGCCCCGAGAGGCCAAACTCATCGACTGTCCCTACATTCCTCCAATGCGTTGGGGTCCCTCAACTCTGCGAGCTTCCGGCGCTCCCCGGCGGCCCATGAGGCCTCCAGGACTGCCCCCCGAGGCAGCCCAAGAGGCTCCCAAAAGGGCCCCAAGACGGCCCAAGAAGAGGAGGAGGAGGAGGAGGAGGAGGAGGAGCGAGCGAGGGGGGGACGAGGCGAAGGGGCTTCCAGGTCATGACTGCCCAGACGTCCAACTGCTCAATTTTTTTTGGCGCGTGGGCCCCGGAGGTCCAGACCACTTCCCTAATCCCTAGGGCCGGCTTCTCGTCCCGAATCGTTTTGTTGGCGCTCCCGAGGCCCGGCGAGGGCCCCCGGAGGCCGAACGCTGCCTAAATCCCGCCGCCCCCATTTTTGTTGGAGCGTCGGATCTCAGGGTTCCCAAGAGGGCCCCGAGAGGCCAAACTCATCGACTGTCCCTACGTTCCTCCAATGCGTTGGGGGCCCTCAACTCTGCGAGTTTCCGGCGCTCCCCGGCAGCCCGCGAGGCCTCCAGGACTGCCCCCCGATGCAGCCCCAGAGGCCCCCAAGAGGGCCCCAAGACGGCCCAAAAAGAGGAGGAGGAGGTGGAGGAGGAGGAGGGCCCCAAGACGGCCTAAGAGACGGCCCGAGAGGGCCCAAGAGACGGCCCCAAGAGGGGCCCACCAACAGCAGGGGGCACGCGAAGCGAAACTCCGAGCTTTCCGCCCCAAGAGGCGCCCAAGAGGCCCCAAGGGGCCCCCAAGAAGCGCCAATATGCCCCAAGCGGCCCCCAAGAGGCCCCCACGAGGCCCGAAGGGGCCACCAAGAAAAGGCCCCAAGAGGCCCCCAAGAGGTCCAAAACACCCTCCCAGAGGCCTCACAACTGCGTCCAGGAGGACCCGAAAGGCCTCGACGAGGACGAAAGCCATTGGACATAGGCCAGCACGGGAACGAGAAGAGCGCTTCAGGAACTCGCCCGAAACTGGCGCGGCGCCCGCGGCCGGGGAAACCCCCCCGCCCTGGCCGAAGGTCAGCGGCACCAAGAATGGCCAGAATGGCCCGCCAGGCGCTGGCAGTCGCAGGCGCTGGTGATCCACAGTCAGCGCCGCCGTGCAGTAGTCCAGCGCGGTCTGATCGATTTGTTGCTGCTCGGCCGCCGTCAGGTTCCGTCTGAACCGATACGAGTTGCCAGCACGGACGCCCGGCGGGAACGAGCCGCGATCGGTGGTGAACCTCACTGCTATGCTGTCGCTACCCTGGCACGAGTAGTCCTCCTCGTACATGTCGGTGTCGACTGTGCAGACCACCGCTTCCCACAGCGAGGCCGCCTCAGTCGGTGCCCGCACCCGACGACCTAAGATTAGCCCGTGGTGCCACAATTGCTCGCCTTCGTAGCGAACCCACGCCCACTGGAGCATCCTCGCCGGGGCTGCCTCCGCTGGTCCCACGCCCCCAGCGGCCAGCATCGCGACGGCAGCAGCTCACGCCCAGGTGCCCCACGAGAGGTAGGCGTAGCAGCACACCAGGCCCAGCAAGAGGAGCTCGTTCAGCAGCACGACGTTCCAGAACGACGAGGGCCCGGCCTCGCTCACCGCCTCGCCCAACGCCTCGGGGCTCGCGGGAGCCGGGGACCCCCCCCCGGGCACGCCGGGCAGCCTGGGCACGGCGGGCACACACAGCTCGGCATCGCCGGGCAGACAGGAATATGGACGGACGGGCAGCGTTGGAGGTTGCCGCCCCAAAGATAAGCGAGAGCCCCCTGCCAAGCGTACTGGGCAGCGGGCAGCAGGTAATCCATTCACACAGCCTTGTTGCTAATTCTTGAACCCAAAAACCCACGGAAGTGATTAACACCGACGGCCTGGACTCTGTGGCAGGGCGAGGAAAGACATGCGCGCAACGGATAGGAGGAGGAGGAGGAGAAGGAGGAAAGGAGGAGGAGGAGGAGAAGGAGGAGGAGGAAGAGGAGGAGGAGGAGGAAGAGGAGGAGGAGAGGCAAGCATCGATCAGAGCGCCTATGCATTCACTGCTCCAGCTGGCCTGGCCCCCCGGCCTCGGGCGGCAGGCGAAAGATCGACAATGGCCCCGGGCCCGGGCAGACTCACTGCCATCAACTCCTGACGCAGCAGCCGCGAGGGAGGGAGGGACGACCGACCACGGCGACGACGAGGGGGGGACCCCAGGACCCGAGGCGGGAGAGGAGAGAGGAGAGGAGGAGGAGGAGGAGGAGGAGGAGGAGGAGAAGGAGGAGGAGGAGGAGGAGGAGGAGGAGGAGGAGGAGGAGGAGGAGGAGGAGGAGGAGGAGAAAGCCCGTCACCCAGGGCCGGCCTGGCCAGCCTGGCCTCGGCACGAGTCGGCCGGAGCGCAGCAAAACTCCCCGTGGCCGTCAGGGCGGAAGTGGCGCCAAGTTCTGAGGCGCCCGTGCACTGAGCACCGGCAACTCTCCTCGCCTCCAGGCCGGGGCGCGCTGGCAGGCTGCTGCCGCGCTGCGCCAGGGGCCAGCTCCGCGCTGCGACCGCGAGAGACGAGTGGCGCAGCGCCGGGATCCACAGAGCGAAGTCCTGGTCGCCACTGCCGAAAACTCTGCCTTGGCGCGCTGTGGCCCGACGCCGCCCGCGGCAGCGCTGGACCTCTGGCCGGGTATCTCCTCGCCGAGCGGCCGCGCCTCAGAGGTGGAGTCGGCTTCGCCGTGGCCGCCGCGACCAATTTCCGAGTGCCCTCCTCCAGCGCCTGCTGGAGACCACCGGGATCAGAGATCATGGCGGCGACCTGCCGGGTCAGGGCGTTGACATCGTCGACCGCAGGCGCCCACTCAACAGCGGCGTCCGGAAGGGCGCAAATCCAATTCACCATGGTGTCGGAGCAGCCTGCTGGCGGAGCTCGATCATGAGAAACATGCCAGTCGTGTGTCGGGTGCCCGTGTAAATCCACGGTCGCCCAGCAGAAGGAGTGGGCATCGTCGGTGGTGGCGCGTGCGATGTGCTCACAGCACCCATGAACACGCTGAATGGTGTAGCACTCGTCCCACGCCTCCGCGGCTGGAGAAGAGCGCGCGCGCAAAAAAAAAAACATCGTTCGATCGTTGCCAGCTGGTCATGCTTATGTCCGCGAGGGCTCTGCGGGAGAGGAGTAAAATCAACGCTGGAAGCCCATGTGATTCCATGGGGCCGCGCGATGGCGCGCCTGGGTGGACAGACAGGCGTGCCGCAGCGCTCGCGGCGAGAGGCCCACTGCGACTCATGCTCCTGGCGCGCGATCTGCACGCCCCCGTCCGCAGAGTCTGCGGCGGGGGCGCCCGGGGCTGGAGCAGACGCGCTGCCCGAACCCTCGCGTCCTTACAATCCGATCCAGTCGCAGTGAGCGTGGCCGAGCCGCCCTCATTTCTTCGCACCTGCACCGCGGCCTGGACCGTGTCGCTGAGACGCCGCAGGTCGCCCCCCCCCCCCCCCCCCCCCCCCGCGCCGATGAAGCGCCCGAGAACGCGCGGGGCGATGTGCAGATCGACGGAGGGACCCCCTCTACCCGCTCGATGTACGTCAGGATTGGTGTCAACCTGCGCGGGCGCACCGCTCGTCCTCCGCCGCGCTCGCAGGAGCTCCAGGGACGGCCTCCTTTGCAGCTTCCGCCGCTGTTGCTCGTCTAGCTCTTGTCCAGTCTGTTGGGCCTGTTCGAGCCGGCGAATCTGCTGCAGCGTCCGTGTGAGCCGGCCCGCGGCGGGCTCCTCGCTGAGCCCTCTGCCAGGCACACCGGCAAGAGACGCCAAGGGCCGCATGAACGCGGCATGCACTTCGGGTGCCCTGATCCACGCAGCTGGCATCGTGGTGGCCATCGTGGAGCGCATTGCTAGCTCGTCTTCCCTGGACATGAGGACCCCTGGCGCCCATCCAGGGCCGTGGACGTGGACGCCACGAGGCAGCATTGCCTGCCAGTGCCCGGCAGCGTTGCCAAAGCGGACCTCTCGGTCATGCATCTTGGCCCCGGTGATGTCTAGCTCCGTCGCCAAGGACACATCGCGCAAGTCCTCCACGCACTCGTACAGGCAATCGATGTGATTCGCCTGCAGCGTCGTCTAGAGCTGCTCCAGCGACTCGCGACTAGCAGCGTGACTGGCGATGAGCATAACTCTCCGAAGGCTTGGCAGGTCTGCGAGGAAGACAGCAAAGCGATGAATATTCTGACACTGGAACTGTTTGGCTAAGTAAGGCTCGATCAGAACGCAATAGTCAGCACCGATGCCTCGCGCCAAGTGCCTAAACATAGATTATGATGTGAAACCTGCCGCAGCGCGGGGGAATCGGGGGAACACGTGCTCCCGCTTAGGGACCATGATCGTGGATGGGCCGCCGTTGCTCTTCTCCAAATGCGGCGTGTCCTGGCAGCACTCCTCCGCGAGGTCCGCGCTGCCGTTCCCGATCTCTCCAGCCGTAGGTCGAAGCCCCTCCAGCACTGCATCGCAAGGGTCGCGAGGAAGGGCCGAGCCGAGCCTTCGTCGCGCTTAGCCCGCCGGCCCAAGCCTGGAGGAGCCTCAGCAGCCTGCGGAGGCGACCATGTCCAGCACCACCCACACTGACAAGCACGGGCAGCCACTGGCACGCCGCAGCCAGGGCAACCATGGCACCCATGCAGCCCCCGCAGGAGGTTCAGCGTGCACCCGAGCATGGCGGAGGCCGAGCTCAGGTGTATGACAGCGGCCTCGTGCTTAGCCTCGAGCGCCGCCACGCGCTCGGCCAGTGCACCCCCGTGGCGGTCAGCAGCAAGGCAAGACTGACTATGCTCACCTCCTTCGCCCCCGACGGGAAGAGGCTCCGGAGACGCACTTCCGCGGCCATCGTCAGCACGACGGTACCCCCGATGATCAATTTACCGCCCTCCTGAAGCACCGTCTTCTCGGTGAGGCACGTCTCCATGGCGCCCGGCAGCAGGACGAACCTCAGCCCGCCGACGAATGGCAGCCGTGGCGCGCTGCCGTCGACGCCGTGCCGAGACTGTCTCCTGGCGCTGCGCCGGCGAAGCGTCCTCTGGCCAGTGGCCTCCCCGCGGCGGCGGCGGGCCGGCGGCATTCGCAGACGGCCAGCCGGCAGCGGCCTGCCACGCGACCCTCGGTCGTGCCGCCGCACTGCTGGAGGAAGCTGCGGCCTCCGCCCAAGGGCCGAAGGCTTGCCGTCGGTGCCGCGGCTCTTGCCAGCTGGCATGTCCACGCGCGGCAGAGGCGGGCGCCCCTCGTGCCTGCCGTCCGCCTGCAGCCATGCCGGGTGGAGATCTGGGTGGTGGAGAGGGAGAACAAGAGGATGGGGCAAGGAGGCCTCCTGGCGTCTGGCGGCTTGATCCACGGCGGTTTGAGCCAGGGGCTGCGGAGCTAGTGGGGGAACTTGTTGGTCAACAGGCTCGCGAGGCGGGTCGAATGCCGTCCGAACACTGGGCGGGCCGCGACTAGGCAGCAGGAAAAGAAAAGCCAGCGAAGCGAGCGAGAGCTAGTGGGGATATTTTTTTTGGTCGGCGGCTCCCTGGCGAAGGTCAAGAAGCAGGGCAACGAACGGGGCGCGAAACGAAGATAATTGGCCGCAGAGGCGAATGCACATGCGAGGGACAAAATCCGCCGACCCCTGAGGCGTGTGCGATATCCTTCTCAACTGGATACGTTGTCTTTTGATACATCGCACACTCTATTCCAACGCCCTTTCCTCAACCTCGGACCACCTGCAAAGTCCTCTCCGGGACCCCCCATCGCGCCCCCACCGCGTCTGACATATCCAGCCCCCTTGAGTCCTCTGGGCATAGGTTTCTAGGAGCTGCAAACTCCTCTCCGGGACCCCCTATCGCGCCCCCACCGCGTCTGACATATCCAGCCCCCTTGAGTCCTCTGGCCATAGGTTTCTAGGAGCCACCCACCCTGCAAAATCCTCCTGCAAAATCCTCGCCAGGACCCCCCACCGCGCCCCCACCGCGTCTGACATTCCCAGCCCCTCTGCAGCCTCTGGGCATAGGTTTTAGGAGCCACCCACCCTGCAAAATCCTCGCCGGGACCCCCCACCGCGCCCCCACCGCGTCTGACATATCCAGCCCCCTTGAGTCCTCTGGGCATAGGTTTCTAGGAGCCACCCACCCTGCAAAATCCTCCTGCAAAATCCTCGCCCGGACCTCCCACCGCGCCCCCACCGCGTCTGATATTCCCAGCCTCCCTGAAGCTTCTGGGCATAGGTTTCTAGGAGCCACCTACCCTGCAAAATCCTCGCCGGGACCCCCCACCGCGCCCCTACCGCGTCTGACATTCCCAGCCCCCCTGAGGGCTCTGGGCATAGGTTTCTCCCACCCTGCAAAATCCTTGCCGGGACCCCCCACCGCGCCCCCACCGCGTCTGACATTCCCAGCCCCCCTGAAGTCTCTGGGCATAGGTTTCTGGGAGCCACCTACCCTGCAAAATCCTCGCCGGGACCCCCACCGCGCCCCCACCGCGTCTGACATTCCCAGCCCCCCTGAGGCTTCTGGGCATAGGTTTCACCCACCCGCAAAATCCTCGCCGGAACCCCCTACCGGCCCCACCGCGTCTCATTCCCAGCCCCCCTGAGGCTTCTGGGCGTAGGTTTTTACGAGCCACCCACCCTGCAAAATCCTCGCCGAGAACCCCCACCGCGCCCCCACCGCGCCTGACATTCCCAGCCCTCCTGAGCCTCTGGGCATAGGTTTCTAGGAGCCACCCACCCTGCAAAATCTTCGCCGGAGCCCCCCACCGCGCCCCCACCGCGTCTGACATTCCCAGCCCTCCTGAGGCCTCTGGGCATAGGTTTCTAGGAGCCACCCACCCTGCAAAATCCTCGCCGGGACACCGCGTCTGACATTTCCAGCCCCCCTGAAGCCTCCGGGCATAGGTTTCTAAGAACCACCCACCCTGCAAAATCCTCGCCGGGACCCCCCACCGCGCCCTCACCGCGTCTGACATTCCCAGTTACCCTGAGGCCTCTGGGCATAGGTTTTTAGGAGCCACCCACCCTGCAAAATCCTCGCCGGGACCCCCCACCGCGCTTCCACCGCGTCTGACATTCCCAGCTCCCTGAGGCCTCTGGGCATAGGTTTCTAGGAGCCACCTACCCTGCAAAATCCTCGCCGGAACCCCCCACCGCGCCCCCACCGCGTCTGACATTCCCAGCCCCTCTGAAGCCTCTGGGCATAGGTTTTAGGAGCCACCCACCCTGCAAAATCCTCGCCGGGACCTTCCACCGCGCTCTCACCGCGACTGACATTCCCAGCCCCCCTGATGTCTCTGGGCATAGGTTTCAGGAGCCACCCAACCTGCAAAATCCTCGTCGGTACCCGCCACCGCGCCCCCACCGCGTCTGACATTCCCAGCCCCCCTGAAGCCTCTGGGCATAGGTTTCTAGGATCCACCCACCCTGCAAAATCCTCGCCGGGACCTCCCACCGCGCCCCCACCGCGTCTGACATTCCCAGCCCCCCTGAGGCCTCTGGGCATGAGTTTCACCCACCCTGCAAAATCCTCGCCGGAACTCCCTACCGCGCCCCCACCGCGTCTGACATTCCAAGCTCCCCTGAGACCTCTGGGCATAGGTTTCCAGGAGCCACCCACCCTGCAAAATCCTCGCCAGCACCCCCCACCGCGCCCCCACCGCGTCTGACATTCCCAGCCTCTCTGCAGCCTCTGGGCATAAGTTTTAGGAGCCACCCACCCTGCAAAATCCTCGCCGGGACCCCCCACCGCGCCCCCACCGCGTCTGACATATCCAGCCCCCTTGAGTCCTCTGGGCATAGGTTTCTAGGAGCCACCCACCCTGCGCCCCCACCGCGTCTGACATATCCAGCCCCCTCGAGTCCTTTGGGCATAGGTTTCTAGGAGCCACCCACCCTGCAAAATCCTCCTGCAAAATCCTCGCCCGGACCTCCCACCGCGCCCCCACCGCGTCTGGGATCCCAGCCTCCTTGAGGCCTTTTCCGGGCATAGGTTTCTAGGAGCCACCTACCCTGCAAAATCCTCGCCGGGACCCCCCACCGCGCCCCTACCGCGTCTGACATTCCCAGCCCCCCTGAGGGCTCTGGGCATAGGTTTCTCCAACCCTGCACAATCCTTGCCGGGGCCAGCCACCCACCCTGCAAAATCCTCGCCGGGACCCCCCCACCGCGCCCCCACCGCGTGTGACATTCCCAGCACCCCTGAGGCTTCTGGGCATAGGTTTTACCCACCCTGCAAAATCCTCGCCGGAACCCCCTACCGCGCCCCCACCGCGTCTGACATTCCCAGCTCCCCTGAGGCCTCTGGCCATAGGTTTTTTACGAGCCACCCACCCTGGCACAAATTCCCGCCCCGAGACCCCCCCCACCAGCGCCCCCACCGCGCCTGGACATCCCAGCCGTTCTGGAGGCTCTAGGGCCACTACTGGCTTAGGAGCCACCCACCCTGCAAAATCTTCGCCGAGACCCCCCACCGCGCCCCCACCGCGTCTGACATTCCCAGCCCTCCTGAGGCCTCTGGGCATAGGTTTCTAGGAGCCACCCACCCTGCAAAATCCTCGCCGGGACACCGCGTCTGACATTTCCAGCCCCCCTGAAGCCTCCCGGCATAGGTTTCTAAGAACCACCCACCCTGCAAAATCCTCGCCGGGACCCCCCACCGCGCCCTCACCGCGTCTGACATTCCCAGTTACCCTGAGGCCTCTGGGCATAGGCTTTTAGGAGCCACCCACCCTGCTAAATCCTCGCCGGGACCCCCCACCGCGCCCCCACCGCGTCTGACATTCCCAGCTCCCTGAGGCCTCTGGGCATAGGTTTCTAGGAGCCACCTACCCTGCAAAATCCTCGCCGGAACCCCCCACCGCGCCTCCACCGCGTCTGACATTCCCAGCCCCTCTGAAGCCTCTGGGCACAGGTTTTAGGAGCCACCCACCCTGCAAAATCCTCGCCGGGACCTTCACCGCGCTCTCACCGCGACTGACATTCCCAGCCCCCCTGATGTCTCTGGGCATAGGTTTCAGGAGCCACCCAACCTGCAAAATCCTCGTCGGTACCCGCCACCGCGCCCCCACCGCGTCTGACATTCCCAGCCCCCCTGAAGCCTCTGGGCATAGGTTTCTAGGATCCACCCACCCTGCAAAATCCTCGCCGGGACCCCCCACCGCGCCCCCACCGCGTCTGACATTCCCAGCCCCCCTGAGGCCTCTGGGCATGAGTTTCACCCACCCTGCAAAATCCTCGCCGGAACTCCCTACCGCGCCCCCGCCGCGTCTGACATTCCAAGCCCCCCTGAGACCTCTGGGCATAGGTTTCTAGGAGCCACCCACCCTGCAAAATCCTCGCCAGGGCCACCGCGCTCCCACCGCGTCTGACATTTCCAGCCCTCCTGAAGCTTCTGGGCATA